>OU427002.1:1499402-1529402 GCA_911387935.1 Dolichovespula saxonica
CACGCATCGTAATTCACTTTACCGATTAGATTTTTCATTTCGTTGTTGTTGATTAGACGATTACACGTTCCACATAAATTTACATTTGCACATACGCATACACGTAAACAAGTACACGTATTTAAATATTCTCTTTTTTTGATTACAATCGTTCGAATTAATAATATATATATATATATATATTTTTTTTTTGTTTAATACTTATTTTCTTGAATTTTTTTTTTTTTGTTATTATTAAACTTAACTGTAACTTTTTACAGATTCAGAGTAAACGATTAACGAAGCGGTTTATGGATTAATAGATTAAGTATTTGGATTAATAGTCCGATGGAATCGTGGGTTCGAAGGGGAAATGAGTAAACAATCGACGTTTGAAATAAACAATTTAAATGAAAGGAGAAAAGAGAGAGAGAGAGAGAGAGAGAAAGAAACGAAAACGATGGTCGTGGTAGCGGGGATAATCGACGATACCGATTTGGAAGAAAAATTTTTCCACGGTGGTTGGAGGAACACCGTCACGGGAATATCGTATTATAACGCATTTACCCAAACATATGTGGACGGTAAGGATGTTAAAAATAAGTGCAACCGTTCCGTACAAACGGCTGATCCCGTGAACGTATCCACGTGTACTTATCAAGACAAATCCATTCGTACGAGCTACGTGCCCGACTTAGAGGACAGATTTATTCGAGTACGTCGTATTTTTAACGCCGCCATGACGACGACGACGACGACGACGACGACGACGACGACGACGAAACCGATAGAAACGGCGAATTTGTCGGCGGAGGGAGCTGCCGCGACAAAGATACAAAGATTTTACAGGTAACGACGTAATAAAATTTTTTCTTTCTTTTTTTTTGGGAAAGGAGGAATAGGGTTGCTCGGCTCAAAAATTAAAACGATCCTTTCGAGGACGAACGATCGAGAATGAATTTCTTTTATTTTTTTTTTTTTACGATAACGTTAAACATCCACACGAGATAAGAATATTCGTTCCAATTTAATTCCTTGTCCTTCCTAACCGTGAGATAATATTTACGTTGACCCTAGTTCGTGTTTGATGGCAGGTGTGGGAGTGAATTCGTGAATTTTGTTTTTTTGTTTGTTTCTTTTTTTTTAATTTTGTTTCGACACAATCGAAAACGCGTTTTCGAACCTACCGATCGTTATTTCCGAAAGGTTCCAAGAGAATACACGGTATTGATTTTTTTTTGTTTTTTGTTCCCTTTAACTAATCCAAATCGAATATTCATTCATTATCGCAAACTCGAAATTATTTTCAATCTCGGACAAAATTGGAGGGTTATAAAAAATCATTCTCGAATCAATCTCCGTTCGAACGAGTTAGAATATACATATATATTATCGTTAAATACATTATAGATTATTCTTAACGATTGAACGTCCCTCGAGATTGGTCGATTATATTTATCACGGAAAAAAAAAAAAAAGAAATTGCATTGTTCTTGATACGTAGGGCTTATCGGGCGAGACGGGTTACGTCAATGTCAAAAGAAAATAAATTCATTGAAGAAAGGAACGATTTCGTCGAAGAGGATACAAGAAGGCGTCGTCCGTTTGAGAGGATGGATCTCGAGAGGTTGTTGGCGGATGGTACGAAACCGAAAACGAAATCCGATTTCGATCGGTTCTACGAAGCTTTGAAGGAATGGCGTATTTCGGAGCTCGAACGAGGAGGGATCGGTAATAGCGAGCTTTTCCGATCGTCGAGGATCGCCGTTTGTAGTCGCGTACTGTCGAGAGAGGTCGAACTAATTCGTAAGATCGAAGCAATGAGGAGTGCGGCGTACTCGAAGTTTAAGGAACGACGTAGACTTAACATACTCGAGGAGCTTTCGAGACCGGCCCTTTGGAGTATTAATCAAGGCGAATCGATCCTGTCTGTGGACACGCCGATCGTTCTAAGCTCACGAGAATTTCTTAATCGTTACGAGATTCTACGACATACAACGAAACGCGATATAACGAATTCGAGGCGTATCTCTTTATTGAGGGATATTAAAAAATCGGCCGAACCGCATACATGCGTTAGTTCCGACGAATTGATATATCTCGTGAACCAAGAGATCGATCTACTGTCCGTTGGGATCGACCAGTCCAAATTGAATTCCCTGAGGGATCGAGTAGCGATAGCGTATCTATCGTTCGCGAATGATTCATTGAAGGGCCATAGAAAAAGTTTTATTAGACGTGCCAACGTAACCGATCGTAATGGGAATGGATTTTGCAAATCCTGGTTTTAGAATTTTTCCGGGAATGAAATATCATCGTCGTATATAAGTCGATCCCGTAGTTTCTTTAGTTCCTGCGTTTATTGCGAAGGAGAATTCTATTCTATCGGAACAACGAGCGATCGCGTCTACGACGAGCCGTATCGACGAATGTTCCGTGAGGTCAGGCGTCTGGAGACGGGTAACCGTTGTCACACGTTGGCATTGCTTTCGTTATACCACACACGAGGTCGTTTATCGTCTGGTAAACGGCATCTGCCACGGGAAATACGCCATCTCCGAGTAAGACCACCTCGATCGATCGTACCTCTTACGTTTTCGTAATGACGTCGAATGCTCGCCCTGGAATACCTTTACTCTCTTGACCAAAGAGCAAACGTTAGGAACGTCCTAGGATAAAAGATCTACGAGATTTTTACGACGGCGTGATACTTCGAAAGTTTCATATGAAACATTTCAAAGCCAGGCTCGGCTTTTCTTTATCTATCGGATAGATAAAGTATTCGTCGCATTCACGATGAGTAATAATTTCATGTCTGATTTATATTGAAGGCGTCGATTCGATTGCGTTATTTTTATCTTCCTCCTTGCGATTTATTATACGGATAACGTGTAAGTAAGAAGGATTAATGAAAAAAAAAAAAAAAAGATGATGATAAGAGAAAAAAGTATGGATGATGATTTTATAAAATGCAAGTAAGTCGGACGTAAATATTTCTCGCGCTTACGTACGATTAAAAATAGAAGAGAGGAATGAAGAAAAAGAGGAAGAAGGAGATAGAAGGATTAACGAAAAAAAAAAAAAAAAAGAAGATAAGAGAAAAAAGTATGGATGATGATTTTATAAAATGCGAGTAAGTCGGACGTAAATATTTCTCGCGTTTACGTACGATTAAAAATAGAAGAGGGGGAATGAAGAAAAAGAGGAGGAAGAGGAGGAAGAAGATGAAGAAGAACGAAGCGGAAGGATGTCGAGCGCGTATTAAATTCTAAAAGTTTATCGTTGTTCTGTTTCTTCCGACTGGTCCTGTCCGTCCATTCGCGTTCCTTTCGTGAAAAGCTTTTGGTCGCGTTGATGGGGCGCGAGAGTTAATCGCGTTTTGCAGTTTACAAACTAAGTTTTCCGTCCATGCGAAAAGGTACTCGCGAATGAGTCCTCCAACGTTTTAAATGGCATTCTCATAACGACTTCAAGGACGAACGACGTCCTTCCTTCCTTCCTTCCTTTATTCTCTTTCTCTTTGTTCTTTTTATTTTATTTCTCTTTATTTCAATGCCAAAGGCGATGATAAAACGACGATAAAACGTATTCAACTTTTCTTAGGATCGTCGAACGAATTTGAACAATAAAAAAAAAAAAAAGAAAATAAAAAAGGAAAGGCAAAACGAGAAAGAAAAAAAATTTACGATCGAGTTATCCCCGTTATTATTTAACCATCTCGTAGAAATCACGAATAACAAGATTCAAACCATAGAATAGGTGGATGCGTATATCCCAAAGTATAAGGTATTCTTTTATAAATGGTCATATAGTTTAAATATACAAATATATATATAGAATGATATTTTCGTTGTGATTGGACGACACAATCAATTAAAACACGATCGAGTTTATCTGTAAGGAGTGTTTTATTTTGTTAACCTCAAACGATTTACATAAAGTAAAGAATGTAATTAAAAATACGTTACCTGTAAGGAGAAACGACATTTAACGTTATTAATTGTAATGTCGATTCCTTAATCACAATCAGAATAATAATTTATTTTAATTATTGATAAGTAATATCGATTCCTTGATCACAATCAGGATAATAATTTATTTTAATTATTGATAATAATTTTTTAAAAATATTTTCTTTAGATATATATATATATATATATATATATATATATATGTATGTATATGTATGTATGTATATGGGGGTAAAGTATAGTTTTCTTTGATATTTTTTGGGGATGGGGGAGGGGTAGGCGATGGCAGGAGGTATGTTAAATCGGAGCTCCTATCGTCGGCTATTCAGACGACGATGGAAATATATTCCAGGCCGGGGCATCGAGAACAATGAGAGCTTAACATGTCCCGAAGAGTTTTAGCTCGGAACGACGAAAGGAAGAGAAACGTTTCAACGGAGAACGTTTCCCAGGGGTGTCATTTCGAACGAGAAAGTCTCTCTCCTTTCGAATACGGTACAAAACGAGTCGATTCACTGTGTTGTCGCGTCTCGGACGTACATACCAGAATGGTACGACTACGACTCTTTCTCTCTCTCTCTCTCTCTCTCAAAAAAAAAAAAAGAAAGAAAGAAAGAAAAAAAAAAGAGAGAGATCAAAAAGAAAACTTTTTCGACAGATTGGATTTTCTTTTTCGTTTCGTTTCGTTTCTTTATTTATTTATTTTTTTTTTTCATTTCCATTTCTTCTCTCTCTCTCGTTGTCGTCGTTCCTTTTTCTCTCTTTTTTTTGTCCGTTTTCCTTTTTCCTTACGATTGAGATCCAACGATTATGCGCATAAATTATTTTTCCTTTTCAATCGATTTTACTCGCTAAGCGTGAAAAGTTCGAGGAAGTCGTTCTTTTTCCTTCTTTTATATTTTTCGTTTTGTTTCGATGTCGCAAGTATATAAAGGAAAGGATGGAAGGAAGGAAGAAAGATGTAAGAAGAAAAAAACGGAAAAGAAAGGACTCCAAAGGAAAAGAGAAAGAATGTGTGGTCAGATATAATATATATATATATATATATATATATATATATATATATATATATATATATATATATATATATATCTCAAGTCGCAAGAAGGACTCTTGATCTACGTCGAGTCATTTGCCCAGTTGAGAAAGAATCGTGTCACCGGGGTTTTCTCGATTTAGTGGGACGAGGGAGGGGAGGAGAGTGTAAGGGGTAATGGTAGGGATTGGTGGATGGTAGGAATCGTAGGGGGTAGGAATCTTAAGGGGGGTAGCTGGCCGAGAATATCTTAATTTTCGGCAACATTACTTTTCCCGTTTTTTCTTACGATTTGTAACGCCTTACCCGGGACATAAACCACCATCAAGGCCGAATTTTTGATATCCATCTTACGTTTTTCTCATTGTCCAATTCACCCATCTAACTGTCCCCGATAATAATCCTTCGCATTTCTCTTACGTTACGAGATCCAAACGACTCACCCTATATATACGTGCATACATACACACGTACATACATTCGTACAAACTTACGTACGTACATTCGAACACCATTTCTTAAAGTATTTCGTCGAACGTAATTTGGAATAGCTATAAAAGTTTTTCATTATCGTATTTAACGTTCGTACTAACGTTCGACTTTATGGGGATAATATTCAACCGATACGTAATATAATTTTTATTAATCCGACGTATCATCCACCATCACCACCATCACCACCGCGTATCCATCGTATTCCTCCGTTTTGTTTGTTAAACTTTAGGAGCCAAAGGGAAGATAAGACGTGGCACCACCCCAACCCCTCTACCCCTCTACCCCTCTACCCCTCCCCACCCACCCACCGCGGATGAACTTAAGTAATTTGTCTTCATTTCCGGCACGAGGATCGTTTATAGTTGCGAAATGTTACGTTAGGCACGTAAAGTTATTAAACATAGTACCGATAGCCCTGGCTTTCCCCTATTGAAATAAAGTTTCGTGAGTTTAAATTAGAATAGTTTCGTATGTACTCTCTCTCTCTCTCTCTCTCTCTTTCTTTCTCTCATCTCTCATCTCTATCTCTCATTCTCTCTCTCTCTCTCGTTTCGCCGGTCTTTCCATCTTTCTTTCTTTCTTTCTTTCTTTCTTGTGGTCGGACGCGCGAAAGTACAGATGCAGAACGTAGCAGAATAAATAAAACCGATCTTAAATCTACGATATAGACAAGGATAGATATATCAACGTCAAATAGACGACGGTCCGCTTTAAATGCAAATTCAAGACCCTTACTTTCTCTTCGCGGTCTCTCTTTATACTTCTTTTAGCTTCCTTTACGATACACACACATATATATATGTATTTATATACCCAATCGTATCGAATAATCTCTACAATTTCTTCGGCGTCTTCAAAAAAAAAAAAAAAAACAAAAAAAAAAATTTTTGTCTTTCTCCGTTTCTTTTCTCTTTTTTTTTTTCGTTCTCGCGCTTGATCGAAATCGTTTCGATCAAATCAAATTTGCGACTTTCGTATATGGCCGTTTATCCATATCTGTTTTTTTTCTTTTTTTTCATTCGATAGAAAACAGTAAATATGTATATATATATATACATAGAGAGCGAGAGAGAGAGAGAGAGAGTTTGACGAAATAATCGAGGAGAAATAGGAACAAAGCGAGTGATCCATACGCGTAAAGCATATTGGGGAATTTTAAAATAGTCCTATGACGTTCGTTCGACTTATAAATTCTTTTTTTTTTGGAATAAAATCATTCGGCGTGGTGACTAGCGTTTGATCTCTTTCCTTTCTTTTTTTTTTTATTTTTTTATTTTTTTTTTGTATACCGAAACGAAGTCGCGAATACGTGGAAGCTTTTTCGCTAGAAAATTTCATGCTCGATTTATTACTCTTTCTCTCCTAATGACATTCCCGACGGTTACCTACGTTTCGATTAAACGATAACTTTATCCAGCTAATGCATTGTCCGTTTCAAGCACGTTAATGAGTTTTACCACACACACACATTTGTATATATATGTGTGTGTGTGTGTGTGTGTGTGTGTGTGTGTGTGTGAAATTGGAGCAACGTATCGTCCGTACGTTTTATACTAGGATCCAAGTGGTTAAAGAGCTAATGGACACTGCCATAACGCTTGCTTGTCAACGACTAACGATTTTATATGAAAGCTTGCTCATCATTTTCGTCAGAAATAATAACGTTCTTTTCGTATATATGAATGGGTGGGACCGTATTTTACGATTTTATAGATATAACATCTACGAATATAATATAACACACACACACACACACACACACACACATATATATATATATGTATGTATATATGCGTAAACGTTTCCGAACGATAAACTAATTGCATCGATTCGCGAAGTCGTATTAAAAAAAAAAAAAAAAAAAAAAAAAAATAATGGTTTTATTAAAGAGCTCGCTAATTGTTCGCGTAATTGTCGGCTAGTCATCGTCAGCTTGTTCATCAGCATCGAGTTAGGTGTATGTTTAAAAGGTTCGAACAATAACTCCGTGTAACATCGTACCGTTCGAATCGTTCCTTTAAGATTGATAGAAAAAAAAAAAAAAAAAAAAAAAGAAAATAAAAAAAAAAAGGAAAGGGATAAAACCTCGTAAAATATTAGTACGAGCATTTGACCGTAATCGAAATTATTAAACGCCCGTATCGACTTTAAAGACGTTAAGTATGGGAGATATCGCAGATGGATATATAATATAATCTAATGCCTTTAGATCGATCGATCGATCGATCGATCGATCGATCGTTCAACGAGACGAAACTTTACCCCTTGGTGAACGTTTATTTAAGCACGCGCAGATATTCTCGGTAATCCAAAACGATATATTAATCGGTGGAGAGCAAGCCAGGAGAGCTTCCTAGACATAGGAATATGACGTTACGATAACACGTTTCCATCCTTTTCTATACTAGCCAGGGATTTGCGGTAGTATTAGTGGGATGGTTGGTTGTACGTACGGTTGATCCCTTAATAAGTATGGAAATTAATATCAAATCGCGAACGGTGATGTTTAGCTATCCCTCTCTCTCTCTCTCTCTCTCTCTCTCTCTCTCTCTCTCTCTCTCTTTCCAAACGTATGTATACTTACTCGCAGGATATGCATACACGCGTGTATTTATATATATATGTATATATATACACACACATATACATACAAGCGATCTATATATATATATATATATATATATATATATATATATATATATATATATACATCTCTCTCACTCTCTTCGATCGTGGAAAACACGGTTACGAAGTGATTCATAACACGGGCATCGCATAAATTGCTGGTGATATGTTGGCGCGCAATTAGGGTTTGCTAAATCGGCATTACTAATTAGATTTGGTTATACCTCGCGGCTCCGCGAGGTATCCCCCTAAACTCTACACCACCGTCCCAACTATGTGTTACTAATACCACTATTACCGGGTCTTACTATTACGAGTAACGTTCTCAGTGCTAACAACACACGGATATACTCGAACGTTATAGAACCATTGCCGTACTTGTCATCGTCGTATAGTTCCGTACCTCGTCATCTTCGTCTTCGTCCAAGTGGTTACGAGTTATGGATGTAGATGTAATTGATTCGAGTTTCAAACTAATCTATATATATCCGAAGAACGGGCCTCTCTCTCTCTCTCTCTCTCTCTGTCTCTCTGTCTCTCTCTGTCTCTCTCTCCGTCTGTATGGTGATCGATAATCGTTCGTAAATGCCGTGGGAATGTTGGAAGTTAAGGCACGCATAATCGATGCCCCCCCTCCTCCTCCTCCTCCTCCCCTAACCACCTTGACCGCTAGAATTTGCTCGTGGGATGAGCGGAATACCCAAATATTTGATAATTCTCCATTAACTTGTATCGTTTACGTCCCTTCCCCCTTTGTCCCTCGTCCCTTCTACCCTTTGCCCCTTAACCTCCCCTATCCTCGTCCGTTCGTCGCTCACATTCCTCCTACCCGTCTTAAAATCCTTCTTCCTTCTCCCACTCGTTTTTTATCGCTATCATTCTTGTTCCTCTATCAAGGATCGATCTCTCTCTTTTCGACTCGAACAAAGTCGTCGTCACGTTCGATCAAGCGGACGGATCTTTTAATTTCGTTGATAGAATCTTGCGTTTGCGAACAACGCGCGAGATTTCGTCAAAGTTCACGACCGCAAACGGGGTCGATTCGAATTGTTCTTTTTTTTTTTCCTCCTTCCTACGATTGCGAAATAATATTTTGCGATCGTCGGCGCCGTTAGTTAGTTGCGCTTTTGAAAATAAAATTAATTGAAAAAATAAAATTATTACCTCCTAACGCGTAACCGTATTGATCTCGTTTTATTCGTCCGAGTCTTAAGATCAGTTTCTTTCTCCACTTCTCTCCTAACCGTCCAATCCCTCCTTCTCTCCCATCCCCCTCCCCTCCGAGGAATATAAATTTTCAACGGTAAAACTTAATCCGATTCTCCGAATTAATTTGTTCCTCTTGTTCCCGATGGAATATAAAAGGATGGATCCTCGATTGGACATAAAACGTGGTTGGTTGGTTGGTTGCCGGGAGGAGGAGGAGGAGGAGGAGGGGGAGGGGGAGAGAGGTCACGTTATAATAATTTTCAAACGTTAATTGTCACGGTTACGAGGACTATTCCGCAGTCAGACGGACACGGAGAAAGAGATAGATAGATAGATAGATAGAGAGAGAGAGAGAGAGAGAGAGAGAGAGAGAGAGAGAGAGAGATGGTTCTCCTCATAACGTCGAACTTCCTTCGAGTAGATAACTGTAGAAGGGATGGAGTTGATGGTCTGTTTACGAGCGTTCGTGATGATAAATCCAATACGTGCAGTCGAGGACGAACGTCGAATCAACGTTGTCCTCCCGCGCACGTCGTTTAACGAGTTTAACGGAAACGTTTTCCGCAATTTCTCTAAGTTATATTCAAGTTCGTATCGCGTTCTCGTTTAATAAAGCATTCCTCCTTTATTTATTTATTTATTTATTTGTTTATTTATTTTTTTCGTGTAAGATCTCGCGGTCATCTTGTTTCCTCCTTTTTTTTTCTTGGCTTTTACAATAAAAAAAATTGTACGACTTTGGCTTTGAGAATAAAACAAAATTGTACGATAGAAAATCGTCAGGGGTGACTTTCGATTGGAAAGCAAGGTACGCATCGCGAGTAATCGAGAAAAGCATGAAACTTTGAAGAAGGAAAAGAAAATAAATGGAGAAAAATGTTCTCTCGTTAACGGACGAGAGACGTGTTGCTTAATTAACGGATCATTTCTATGTACCCGTTATATCATTTATAATGTAAACCAATTTTTTTTGTTGTTGTCCATAGAAAAATCTCTTACTCTTTCTCTCTCTCTCTCTCTCTCTCTCTTTTTTTCTTTTTCTCTTTTTTTTCTTTCTATCTCTTTTATGTCATATTTCGCGTGTAACGCGCGTATCGCGTCTTAAGCTCTATGACATCAAGCCTCGTAGATTCGATTTTGTAAATAAGATATCTTTGTGTTGTATAAACCATCGTGTATAGTGATTCGAGAAAACTGAATATTGTATTTTCTTGAACGCGCGCGCACGCGAGAAAGAGAGAGAGAGAGAGAGAGAGAGAGAGAGAGAAAAAGAGTGAGAAAAGAGAGAGAGAGAGAGAGGAGAATTTTTGTTCTCTCTCATTCATGCATGAATTCACGTACGCAACTCGTCTCGGACGGATGTGAGAAAAAACGCGTAGCATGATAAAACATCTACAGCATCCGATGTATGTGCGTGCGTGCGCACTTATGCGTGTGTTGTGTGTGCGCGTGTGTGTGTGTGTGTGTGTGTGTGCGCGCGTGAAAAAGCAGTAAGCGAGATCTAACGCTAAAAGCACTCCCTATAAACGCGCCCTCTTTTCGACCCTCTTTCTCTTTCTCTCTCTCTCTCATAAATTTGGCTATTATATAAAATACTTAACCTGTGTTGGAATTTTTTTTTCGTCATAAACACCCCCAACAGCTAACTGCGTACGTGTATACGCACACACATATCCACATATCGATATATATATATATATATATATATATATATATATATATATATGAATGTGTGTGTGTGTGTGTGTGTGTGTGCTGGTATCTACATATATATATATATATATATATATATATATATATATATATATATATATATATATATATTTTTTTTTTTTTTTATACATACATGTGACGTAGGTTATGCGCAAGAGATACATACGACGAGATCTACCACACGTTAGCGTGTAGACGTTTAAAAAGTAATGCTTTACGATGCTCCACGCTCCCATGACGTTTATGCCAACGAGCCTGTCCCGTAACTTCGCCAAGTGCACGACGTATGAAAAGTTTGCGGCGTATAATACGACGCTTCTTTAAACTCCGACCTACGAAATATACTCTTTTCCCTTTTTATTTATTTTCTTTTCTTTTTTCCTTTTCTTTACTCGCGCGATAAAATTACAAAAAAAAAAGACTTCCCTTCTTTCTTTCTTTTCTTTTTTCTTTTTTTTTTTTTAGAGAATTTATCATTCGATGAGTATTTCCTCGTCATTCCCCGTTGGGTATCGTGACCAGCGTATTTTTTTTTTTTAATTAAATAAAATTAAAAACGAAACGAAAGAATTTGTTTTGCACGAATAAAACGGAGTCTCTTTCTTCTTTCTTTTCTTTTTTCTTTCTTTTTTTCTTTCTTTCGCAAACGACGTTTCGATCGTACAGAGCGAAAGCTTTAAATGGCAAATTATTATTCCATCGAACAGAGAAACGAGAGAAGATAAAAGAGAGAGAGAGAGAGAGAGAGAGAGAGAGAGAGTAATACTCGACGAGAAGGAAAATCGATTTTCCTCCCTCCTTTTGTTTTTTCCCTCCACCCTTCCCGTAGATTCGAGGGTTAACACCTTTCCATAACGTCGACGAAGGGCCAAAGGATCATCGAGGATCGTCGAGGGAGATTTTACCACCATGCCCCTCTCCCCTCTGGGAACCAACATTTTACACGAAACGCCAATGGAACTTCTCATCTCGCTCCATCCCACTCCCCCAAACCCCCCCTGACCCCACCGACCTCGTAATTAGGATTACGTTCGAACAAGTGGCGGACAGTTTCGATGGCTCCTTCGAGTGGCAATCAAAATTCGTCGAGGACGACATTTTTTCTGCGACTCTTTGTGCGTGCGTTTCTCTTGCTTTCTTTTCTTTTCTTTTCTTTTCTTTTTTTTTTGTTGTTGTTTAATTTTTACTCTTTAATGCGGTCGTAAAAATGAAACGAATCGAACGGGGACAGGCTGGAAAAAGGGAATTGTGAAAGAAAAAAGATTATTCGAAAGAGAGTTTTGAAAAGGTATGAGAGAGAGAGAGAGAGAGAGAGAGAGAGAGAGAGAGAGAGAAGAAAAAAAGAAAAAGGAGAAAGAAAAAAAAATTACGACCCTCGCGCCCTTTACCGACCAACCAATGAGAAATTTAACGCGAGCAAATTGCGGCGAATAATTGCATGAGTACGTTGTGCCCGTTGCAAACGATTATGCAGTTGAATTGTAGAAAATTTCCCTTCTCGAACGTAACTCATTTCTACATCGGACGGGACGGAAGGGTCGGGGTGTTGTCAAAAAAAAAAAAAAGAAAAGAAAAAAAAACAAAGAGAACGAATAGAAAAAAAAGGGAATAGAAAAGAAGAAGAAGAAGAAGAAGAAGAAGAAGAACAACAACAACAACAACAACAATAACAAAAAAAATGGGTAATGCGTGAGAGATGAGAATGGTGGTGCTTGGTCGAACGAATTTATAGAGAGGTCGAAAATTCGATCATAGAAACACACACACACACACACACACACACACACTTTATCGTGCATACACTCTCATTTTTCACGAATTCGTAGTTTAACTCGGTTAGATTTTAGGTAGACGCGACCCTTTTTTTATTTTTTTTTTACGAACGATTAGTAAACGATCCCTTTTTTTTTTACGTTTTGATAAATTTCTCGCGCGGAGAAGAAAGAAAGAATGAAAAACAAGAATGAAAAACAAGAAGGAAATTTAGAAAGAAAAAAAACATATATCTCTTACATATCTATATATATATATTTATACATACACATATACGTTCGTGTACGCTTGTGTATGTATGTATGTATGTTCGTATGTTTTTTATGCGGCTATGTGTACGTACATACATACATAAATACATATATACGTACTTGTGTACGTGTGCACGTGGTGCTTGTGAAGCAGATTAAAAAGTGAAGAGCATCTGCCAGCAATATAGAGGACGAATCCGGGCTGGAAGAAAGCAACGTTGGTTGAGAGTACGAAAGAGAGAATAAAAGAGCCGGAGGGGGTTATAATTACACGGAATGCTCCTCCGTGTTCGAATGGAGGTACCGTGACAGCTCCTACACCCACTTCCTAAACCCTCTTCAACCCTGTCCCATACCCCCTTTACCCTCACCACACCCCTTTTACCATCCCTACCACGTTTCATTCATCTTTCATCTCTCTCGCTCCTCCTTTTTTCCTTTTTTCCCCTTCTTTCTTCCTCTCCTTCTTATTCTTCTTTCTCTTTTTTCTTTTTTTTCTTTTTCTTTTCCTTTTCTTTCTTTCTTTTTCTTTTTCTTTTCTTCTTCGTTCCACCTCTCATCGAGCGTCCTTTTCATCGTCACTTGCACTTCGAGTCTTGCACTTGCAGTCCCACTCCCTCCTCTCCCCTTCTTTCAATCCTTCTTTTACTGGTTTCGTACTTTGCTCAAATCATAAGATCGGAATCGTCGGTTCTGATTCAGACAAAGGAAGTATCTCTCTCTCTCTCTCTCTCTCTCACTCACTCTCTATCTATCTATCTATCTATCTATCTATCTCTCTCTTCATCTCATCGATGACGCGTGAATCATTCGTTTTCTTTAATCTTCCTTTCCAATTTTTCATTCATTCATTCATTCATTAATTACTTTATTCATTTATACATTCATTCATTCATTCATTCAATCATTCAATCGATCTCTTTTCGAGTACATAAACGAATATAAATCGATACGTTTCAACGCAATAGGGAAATGATAGATACAATATCGTTTATTCTTTTTTATCATAGATTGTCACTGGACTACGAATAATTAAAACTATACCATAGATACATACACACATACATACATATATACATACGTAAGTACACACGTACGTACGTACATAAGCGTCATCATAATAATTTCTAATAGGATTAAGCGTAAATTTTTTTTTCCCATTTTTTTTCCCATTTTTTTTCCATTTTTTTTCAATTTTTTCCATTTTATATCTCCATTTTTTTGTTTACTTCTTCTCCTTTAATTAAGCGTAAATTGTTTTTTTTCCATTTTTTTTCCACTTTTTTTCCATTTTTTTTTCCATTTTTTTTCCATTTTTTATCTTCATTTTTTTGTTTACTTCTCCTTCACGTACGTATACAAGCGTCATCATAATAATTTCTAATATGATTAAGCGTAAATTATTTTTTTTTCCATTTCTTTTCCATTTTTTTTTCCATTTTTTTTTGCTTTTACTTCTCCTCCCCTAAGAATCCAACAACTTTTTATCCCCGATCGAAGAATCGTATCGTATCGTTCCTATTTCCCGTTTTCTCATTCTCCCATTCCTTTTTTCCCCCTACACGACCGCACTATGCCCATGGACCGTGGCTAACTCGTATATCATGGAAAGGTGAACGTGTGATCTTTCGTGCGAGGGCTAAACTCATTTTCAAAAGAGAAAGTTTTGTTGCACGGTACACAGAGAAAATTGAGTTTTGCTTCTCGTTGCCAGTACCATTCGATATTTGTGAAAACCTGTACAATTTCTCTCTCTCTCTCTCTATCTCTCTCTCTCTTTCTCTCTTTCATTCTTTTTGTATTTCCTCTCTCTCTCTCTCTCTCTTTCCGTTTTTGCGTATACTCGATAGCATTTTTTATCTTTCGCAGAAGTTCGATCACGAAGCTATCACGAACGCGTGAAATATATATAAATAAAGTGACTGTTTATGATACGACGCTATTTGCTCAACCATATTAACGTTTGTTCCTTTAAAATTGATTCTATGAAATCGAGCAATATCGATTTTTTCGAAAACGACGGAGATCGAAAAGATGAATGAATTTTGTTCGCGATTTTTACTATTCATTTTGTTGTTGTTGTTATCGTCTTGTTCAACATAACAACGACGATAATAATATTCGATCGTAGATAATCCACGATTGTTAAATATTTCAATCGAAATGATTCGCTTTGACGGAGAATAGACGAGTAAATAATTAACGATCCAAAAATATTCCATCGCGTTTAATCTCATCCGTCATATACACGTACCCAAGTACGTTGGTATTCGATCGTCCTCTTCGATCATACACGAGAAAGACAGACAGACAAAAAAAAAACAAAAAAAACAAAAAACAAAAAACAAAAAAGAAAAATAAAAAAAAGGTCTCCTAGATTGAATCGATATCGTTAGGGGGGAAAAAAAACCCGCGTGCCTTTTATATATAATAACCTAAACGATCGATTTTCCTTTCCCCCCATAACTAATGGTAACGAAACGAGTTCGGTGATGATGCTCGAATTCGATCGAATCTTACAAGAAAATTTTATAGGATTCGCGTTCCAATCTCTCTTTCGATCTGATTCCAGAAAGAGAGATAGAAAAGAAAGAAAAAGATTTCTGACCTTTTACTTTTATCGACCATGAATTGTTTCCAGGAATGAGTATTCTCCCCGATATTTTCGAGAGCGTTTAAGAATAAGCCAAATCGGTGTGCTTCCTCGATAACCTAAAATAGACAAAAGGAGAGAGAGAGAGAGAGAGAGAGAGAGAGAGAGAGAGAGAGAAGAGACCTAATCGAATGGTCATTGCGTAGAAAACGATTATTGCGAAGTTCGGTATACCAAAAAGGGATTTTATATACATATATATATATATATATATATATACATATATATATATACTTTTCCAACAGTGCTACGAGATAATATGATCGAGCAAATAAAAGTTTTCCCATTTGTGGTACGAAGAGAAATATCTGGAAATCGAACTGTAAGGAGGAAAGACACGTCGAAAAGCCAAACTCGAGGAAGCTATGGTCCATCAAGAATACCACCTATTCTCTCTCTCTCTCTCTCTCTCTCTCTATCTCTCTCTCTCTATTTATTTCTCTCTTATCTTTATTCCCTGTACCATCGTGATCATCGAAACGAGCCGACGGCAGTAAACTCGTGCGTAGATTCGTTCGTACGTACGTTCGTACGTTGGTTCCTTCGAAATGTTTTTTTGTTTTTTTTTTTTCTTTTTTGGTTTGGATCCGTACGGTGAGAGGAATGAAAGCTTTTATGTAGAACCGACACGTGGGCCAATCCTTCTCTCTTTTCTATAACAATGCTTCAAATAACTCCATCCTTGCGGTTCGTTTTACGCTGGTCGAGCTTTTCCCCGTCTAACGTTTTCGAAAGCTTCAACTAAAGTTCTTCCTCTCGCGATCTACATTCTATTATCTCTCTCTCTCTCACTCTCAATCATCTCTATATCTCTCTCTGTCTCTCTATCTCTTTCTGTCTTTCCGTCAGTTCATCTTGCGTCTTCATCCTTTCTTCTTTCTTTTATAAGATAAAACCATCCCAGTTGTCATCTCTCTCTCTCTCTCTCTCTCTCTCTCTCTTTTTGTCTCTCTCTCTTTCTGTCTCTCTCTGTCTCTCTTTGCTTCTCGCAACGCTCAACTCATCTTAACTCTCGGCAACGATTATCCGAAAATTTTTCTTCCTCGACCGCAATCGCGCCTTGTTCGCGCGACTGCCTTCTTTATCCTGGATTTTTTTTCTTCTTCCTCTCCATCTTTCTTTTTTTCTTCTCTCTCTCTCTCTCTCTCGCTCTCTTTCTTTCATTTCATTCCATTCCTTTACTCGCGAAACGAGAGAAAGCTGTCGTCGTTTAAAAAGAAAAAAAAGAGAGAGAGAGAGAGAGAGATAGATAGCTTTTTTTCTTTCCTTCCTTCTCTCTCTCTCTCTCTCTCTCTCTCTCTCTTTCTTTCTATCTATCTCTATATCTCTGTCTCTCTTTCTTTTCTAATAATTTCATAGAGAACGTTTAACGTTCAACGTGCAACTGTGATTTTCTTTTGGAACTTTCTATTCTCCTTCTCTCTCTCTTTCTCTCTCTCTATCTATCTATCTATCTATCTCTATCTCTCTATCTCTCTCTCTCTCTCTCACTTTCGGTAGGTACTTAGTCATTTCCACGAGAAGGCTATCCTTTCCACGCGAATACGTTTCTTCCGACCGTTTAACAGAAAGGGAGAACGTACGATTCTCGAGAATTAATTCGAGTACCTTAGAATTACCCAAGTCAAGCGGATCAGCCAATATTTGCTCGGTAACGTTTTCCCTTTTCACAGTTTCACTCGTACTTACCTACACACACACACACACATACACACATACACACATACACACACACATATATATATATCTCCTATTTTCAACTGTATATCCTCTTCCTTATATACCAGAAGATACTCGATTGGGCTCTCGATTAGTCTCGATTCAATTCCTACTCGGTAGTGGTGGTGGTGGTGGTGGTGGTGATTAATTATGGTAATAATGATTAATTTCGATCGATAATAACGTTCAAAATATTCTATTCGTTTCTTATTATATCGCCGTTATAAACGAGCTCGTTTAAAAACTCAGAGCTTCGATGTTAACTTATGTACAATCCACGGGTAGATAGATTTTTTATTGATTACGTCAACGTTTACGCAAAGAAAAAAAAAATATATATATTTCTTCTTCTTCTTTTTACTTCTTTTTTCTTTTTTTCTTTTTTTTTTCTAAATCCATTTCATCGAACCTAACCCATCTCGGATTTTTTTTTCACTTCCCCCCCTCTCCTATTCTTTCTATTTATTTGTCCCTTCCTTAGTCGTCCTTTTATTTCTTGTTTATCTTTTTTTCTTTCTTTCTTTTTTATTTTTTTATTCCTCCCCAAACCCACCTTTAGCCGTAAATTCATCAACTACGTTTTTGCAAGTCCTCTCTCTCTCTCTCTTTATCTTTCTCTCTCTTTCACACACACACACACACACACACACACACACACACTCTGTGGACCACCGATTAATCCGTTACTGTCGCGCTCAGCGTACGCGCGAATTAGACGTGGAAAGAGAGGTCCTAGCGAAAGACAAAGGTGGACGGGCGCGAAATTGTTACGAAACGCGCGAAAAAATAAAAAGAAACGAAAATAAAAAGAAGGAAGGAAAGAGGGGAGAAGAGAGGAGGGGAGGAACGAAAGACAAAAAAAAAAAAAGAAAAACAGGATAGAAACACTTTTCTATCCTGTGAGACGTGGCGATAAGCGGTCGAATGATCTTCTTCGATGATTACGCGTGTGTGTAGGTACATAGATATTCGCCTTGTCGCGAGTGAATTTTGTTTTTTTTTTTTTTCATTTTTCTATGGAATAGAAAAAAATTCTGATCGGATACCAACGACGTTCTGTCATCATCAGTTTAAACGCAATCCGTTACAATTTATATTTATTCAATATATTATTATACGATATATAACGCAATCTGTTGCGATTTATTAAAAGGAAAGACGGAAAGATGGATAGATTGACGGATAGATAGAGAGAGATAGATAGATAGATAAATAGCGAGAGAGAGAGAGAGAGAGAGAGAGAGAGAGAGAGAATTCATGGACGATGTAATTTTTTATAGTTTCATTAACCTACTCAAATACATTCGCATAATTACATCCATTTTATTATCTTTTACGATGATTCATAAAGGGTATCTCTTATAGTATACGAAGCATAGAATTAGAGAGAGAGAGAGAGATAGATAGATAGAGAGAGATAGAGAGAACGCGTTCGTTGTCATTGATTGCAATACAGAGAGTATATATATATATATATATATATATATATGTGTGTGTGTGTGTGTGTGTGTGTGTGTGTGTGTGTATAAAAGGAAAAAAGAAAAAAGGATAAAAAAAAAGGGGAAAAAGGAGAGGAAAAAGCGTGTAGCATTTTATAGAATAAATTGACTCACGATCGTGTCCTGCATAGTGATTTACGCGTGCGTGCGTGCGTACGTGCGTGGGTGGATGGGTGGGTGGGTTGTTGGGGTGGGGTGGGTGGGGTGCGTCGATAGGATCGTACGAAGTTTCGAGTTTTACGTTTGTATTTTTAACGCAAACGTGCGCGCGCACACACACACGCACACACACAGAGTACACGCACACACAAAATATGTACGTATATATACACACAGCGGAGAATGAGTAAACGCATGAAAGAGACAGAGACAGAGAGAGACAGACAGAGAGAGAAAGAAAAAAAAAAGTTATTTCATTCGGAACGTTCTACTTTCATTTTGTATCCCATTTAATTTCGTTAGGTGTGCGCGATCGAATCGTTAATCGAATTAACGTAACACGGAAGTTTTCATTTAATTATCATTTCTTTTTGTTAGGTCTTTAAAGGAGTTATAGGGAAAGAGATATATATATAATTAAATCGAGAAAGAGAGATAGAGATAGAGATAGAGATAGAGATAGAGATAGAGAGAAGGTGAAATTTTGAATGTTCCCGACATATGTACCGTAATTGTGGAATTTCACATTGCCAGCTAGAGAGAGAGAGAGAGAGTGAGAGAGAGAGAGAGAGAGAGAGAGAGAGAGAGAGACGACACATCACGCATCTGGCGGCAGTGATGTGACGTAGGATTATGAGAGCAACACGCGGCACTGCCTGACTGATGTCCAGCGAACCGACGTTTTGATGCATTAGCTTAGCTTTACGGTCACCACTCCCTAAATACCTTACACCTATATTACCCGCCACAAATTGCAATTAATTGAAAATAAATTTACAAATCGACATCCAACCGTATATATATATATATATATATATCCTTCCAGATCTTCGTTCGTTTCGTTCCTCCTTATTCTTTCTTTTTTTCTTTCGTCTTTCCTCTTTTTCTTTTCCGTTCAAACGATCAGACATTAACGACGACGAATAATTTGGTATATCTCGTATCTCGTTGAACGAATTTTAACGGGTATAAAACGGGAATAAAACATTCGGGAAACGTGGAATAACGAAAAGATCCAAAATCGTCAGATTTGGATTTCGTAAACGACGTATTTTTAGAATCGTCGGATTTTATTGTTCGATATGATCGATCGATCCTTTTATATTCGCGGATATTATTGCGAGTTCGATAACGAATCAGGATAATAATAATTATTGATGTTATAATAATAATTGAAATTAAACATCTAACATAGTTTCGTTTAAAATATTTTCAAAGTATCCCCTCCCTGTCTTCTTTGTCTCCGTCTCTAGAAAAGTTTTATCAACAATTTTTTTTTTTTTTTGAATCATCATCGACAAAGCGATACGACGAATGCGTACGTACGTTTAACTATTGACTATACGTGGCATATTAATGCGAATCAAATTTTTACGCGTGGTCAAACGAATTTCCATTAAAACGATAAATTATATATTTTACTGAAGCTTATATTATTGTAAAGAGATCGGTCTTCTCGATATAATAATAATAATGAACGTAGATAAATAAACGAATGAACAATTAAATAAATAAATAAATAAGTAAATAAATAATAATAATAATAATAATAATAATAATAATGATGATGATGACAAAGATCTGTAAAATATTTTACAGATTATTTTTAGAGAGAGATTATTATTTTTTTTAGAGAGAGAGAGAGAGAGAGAGAGAGAGAGAGAGAGAGAGATGTTTTTGATTTGATAACTATCTCGAGTATTTAATATACCAACGAATTTGTATCATTTGTGTCTCCTACTGTTCCCCTTTGCTATGTGCGAGTTGATTAACTGGGACATTTCTTGTACGTGAAAGTGAGGGGTTGAGAGCAATAGAGACAGATTTAGAGATTGATGGAAGAGAGAGAGAGAGAGAGAGATACGCTTGGGATTAATTTCGTTAAATTGGCGAAGATTAACGAAGATGCAGCATGTCTTGATTCGAAGGTGAAGACGATGACGAAGACGAAGACGAAGACGAAGACGAAGACGAAGACGAAGACGAAGACGAAGACGAAGATGAGGATGAAGGTATCGTGCATGAAACGTGCACACGACGTATCTGTAGACAACATATATTTCGTTTCGAAACGATCTAATTCAATTTCTAATCTAAACTAAAATTCTTTTCCCTTAATCCGTGGCAATGGTACAGAATTTTGCACACACATAATCCCATAATGCACCTTCGTGCACTTTCATTCGATGCCTCTTCACTTTTTTCTCACGTCTTATTTACGATTGCCACGTCTCATAAATTTCGTAACAATGATCACGATATATATATATATATATATATATATATATATATATATATATATATATATTAATTAATTAATCTCATAACGAGAAGAAAATTATGAATTTTGATTCTTCCATTATTTTGGAAAGGAACGAAGCTAAAAGTTTTGTGAATTTAATAATGTAATTCGATTTGAAATTGAGGTAAAAGAGATAGAGAGATAATATCATCGTTGATTTTATCGAACGTTGATTTTATTTGAAAATAAAATGACGAATTCGATCGAACTTCGAGGGGATGAAATAAAGGAACGCGAACGATTTTTTTTTTTTATTCTTTATGATCGTACGAATCGAACGTCGAATTTGATTTTACAATAGAAATAAATTTGTAACATTTTATTGGACTTTTATGGTACAGAAAAGATTAAACGATGGGAAATTTGTTTCTTGACTTTCATAATTAAAAAAAAAAAAAAAAAAAAAAAAGAAAATGCATAAAATATCAAAATAATAATCCTATTAGACCGTAGACGCGAAATGTCACGCGTCGTCTTATAGTTTTTCGAATTTACAACGTAACGCCCGTAATCCGTAAGAAGGAGTATTTCGTGTGACAACGCTTGTAAAATTAAAGTACCAAGACCAAGACCAAGAGCCATTAATTTCCCGAGATAAAAAATTAATTGATTAATTAATTAATCAATTAATTTATTTCGAGACATACGGGCTGTTATCTTTACGAGTCTCTACTTAGAGTCCTTCGTAAACGATTCTACTCGACTTTCAACGTTTCTTTTAATCAACAAAATTCATCAGATGTTTGATCAATTTTTAATTCAAAAAAAAAAAAGAAAACAAAAAAAAAGAAAAACATTACGAAAAATCCACGAGTACGCTGGATCGTACGAGCGATTAATTAGGTTTAAGAAACAAAAAAAAAAAATAAATAAAAAAAAAATAAGGAACCATAACGTTTAAACGAACGTAATATTGTTTTTATATTCTCGTTCGTTGTACACTTTAAGTATCAAATATTCATACATCATCGTATCGATTAATCGCGAAACGATCCAAAGTACAAATTGTTACGTTTGAACGATGATAATTCCAAAAATTGAGAAAAATAATTAAATCGATCTAAGTCTTTTCATTTGATAGGAAAAATTCTTATTGACAATTCCGTAGTACACTACTGTCCTACGATGAGTAAAAACAATCACGATTGGGTCGCGTTTATGCGACCCCTCGAAACAATCGCACATGGCTAGATTGCACGTTGCAATATCCGTTGTGATTACGTCTGCAGTTCTTCTCTCTCTCTCTCTCTCTCTCTCTCTCTCTCTCTCTCTTTCACTTACTCTTTGCCTCGGATATAATTGAATCCACGCTGAGAGAGAAAACGAAAGAAAGAAAGAAAGAAAATGCAAGAAAGAGAGAGAGGGTGTATCTTTCGATCTCGGTTTTTCACACGCGGATGTAAATCAGATTTTCTCGTTTTTCTTTTCTCCATCTATACTCTTTGTGTGTGTGTGTGAGTGAGTGTTCGATGGCTTTTCTCTTCGAAGGTTTTATTAGAATTCATTGAATTCGCAAGTTGAGCCTGTTTTAATTCGAACGATATCAATCGGACAATTATTTTATAATAATAATAATTATTATTATTATCGTTATTATATTTTTTTATTAAATTAAAGTATATATATATATATTTTTTTAAAGAAGATACAAACTCGTTTAATTGGACGATCTCGTAAAGTATAAATTTTAACTTCATTCCTTCATCCTTACTCGTAATTATCCTAACGATATATAATAACAAGAAGCGAGTAAACATTTTCAAAAGAGTAGAAACGATTTATCCCATTTATGGAGGATCCCTTTAATGATATTTCTCGTTGGAATCGTTTGCACGTATAAAGGAATCGATCGGGGAACAGTACCGAGACTCTACTGTCCGTTAATGCGTTTCTGAGTGCCGATCGAATTTCTATTTAAAGAACGGAAAACTTTATGTATGGAAGGTTACAAAAAAGATGAAGAAAATGAAAAAGAAAAAGAAGAAGGAAAAAGAGGTCCTTTCGATCGGTACAGTAACGAAGTATTCTTTCAATTTGCCTTCGAGAAAGCTGGGACAGCTCTCAACGCGGAAGATGAAGAAGATCGTCGTCTGTGGAAGCCCCACTTTGAGAAAGATGCCTTTTTCTTTTCTTAACGTTTTTCTTTTTCTTTTTTTTTTTTTTATTATCTTTATGAATAGCGAAAGAAAAAAAGTAAAAAGTAAAAAAAAAAAAAGAAAAGAAAAAGACAAGCAACGGCTCGTACATTTTATCCATAATTTTGTCTCTTTCCTTACCTGCCGACGCTTTCTCTCGCTACCGTAAAAGGTTTCAAGTCTACGCTCTAATGAAGTTTCACGTGAACCTCCTAGTGTCACCTGTCGTCGAACGTCATCGCTTTCCTCACTTCTTTGCTTATTTTTATTTTTATTTTTATTTTTATTTTTATTTTTTTTTTTTTAATATTACTCTCCTCCTCCTCAAGGAAGATATATCGTTATTTAGATCTAAGTGCGTCCATCTCGCAATTGTGAAACAAAAATAAGTCGCGTTCTTTCTTTCATTTTTTTCTTCTGTTCTTTTTTCTCTTTTTATTTTTTTTTTTAACGAGAAAGAGAGAGAGAGAGAGAGAGAGAATAATCGTCGGCCATCATTGTCACCGGAAGCTTGTCCACTCCTATCTTTTTCATATTATACATTTATAGTTTCCGCCGGTATACACTATATATACGGGGTGTTTCAGTTAAAGGAGGCATCCTAAATATTTTGTTTCTTTTTTTTTTCATACTTCGAATGGTTTAAAAAGAGTTATGTTATGAATAGTTTATATATATATATATATATATATATATATATATATAAACTATATTATACATATATTAGTATAATGTTATGTATGTTAGACGCGGCCTGCTTTAGTTGAAACACCCTGTATGTACAGTATATAAACTGTTATATACTATAACTTGCGTACAAACTCAAGTACGATCCTTTTTAATAACTTTTGTTTCCTCCGTTTCTCTCTTTCTTGTTTTTTTTTCTTTCTTCTTTCATTTTTTTCTTCCTCGTCCCACATCGAACGATCCTACGAGACGTTCGGTAAATATATGTGATGTATAAAAAAGAAAGAAAAAAAAAAAAAGAAAAAATTTGTCCGACGTGTTCACTCAATATTCCAATGAAATATAAAAAGGAAGAAAGCGTCGTGAAACATCGATGGTTCTGATTGATATTCGGTCAAATTATAACGGGTGGGTTTTGTGTTTGAAAAGGAAACCCTTTTACACTTTCGTATGGACAACAAGTTCGATCGTATTTTATCGTATGCTTGGTTAAACTCGACCAAACACATACACACACACACACACACACACACACACGTTACAATTACACGTGCACGTACGCGCACGTACACACACATATGAAAATATATTATACGAACGATAAATAATAAATTGGAAGAACGTACGTACGAATATATTCTTTCGCGTATCGCGCGTGCGAGCGATATTGTCTGATCAAAAAAAAAAAAAAAAAGAAAAAAGAGAGAGAGAGAGAGAGGGGGAGGAAGGTCAAAGAGAAATGATTAAAAACCAAAAAAAAAGAAAGAAAAAAACAAGAGAACAAAGAAAGAAAAATGCAAGCAAGCAAGCAAAAAAAAGGAGATCTCTCGAATGATAAAATCGCGACGAAGATTTACTCGTTAAAAAAAAATCGGTGTATGATCGGAGATTAATTCGATTAATTAATTTTTTTTTTACCTCTCTTTTTCCTTCTTTCTTTATCCTTTTTTTCTTTTTTTCTTTATTTTAATATATATCACGCGATCGATAATATAAAAATTCTTTTGTATACGTAAATCCGTTATAAACAACGAAATCGCGATTAGGCCATTTTGATAATAATAAATAATAATAATAATAATAATAATAATAATAATAATAATAATAATAATAATAATAATAATAATAATAATAAAATAATTAAAATCGTGTACGATCGGGATTGATTCGATTATTTTTTTTTTCTCACAATTTTCTTTCTTCTTTTTTTTTTCTTTACCTTCAGAGTACGGGAATAGCGCGCTCGAAAAAGAAAAAAAAAAAAGAAAATTGGTTGCAATTTTCTTCTTCCTCCTCTTTCTATATTTTTCTTTTTTTTTTGGTATTTACAAAAGAAAAAGAAAAAAGTGGAAAAATGAAAGAAAGAAGGAGGAGGAAGGGGGAGGGAATCGCCGGGCGATAGAAATTCGCGTCCCTTGAATTCGGAATAGCACGAATTTAATATCATCCCCCCCCCCATGTTACGCTTATATATACCGTGAAACACATTTGTAAGCGATACGTTTCTCTCGCGTTCAAAAGGATTGTATTTAAATTGGATCGCCAACCTCGCGTGGCTTATATACAAACGAACGTAATCTCGAGATTAAGCAAAATAGATTTTCCAAATAAGATTTCACGTTTAAAGCTGTTGAATTCAACGTCAGTCCCGTTTCTCCCTTGGTTGTTGTTGTTGTTGTTGCGCTTGGCTACGCCGAATAATATCTATGAGTCTAAAGATTATACGTTTCTTCTTTTCCTTTTTTTATTATTTATTTATTTATTTTCGCGTTTCTCTTCCCTCTACGATCTTTCGTCCGTCTGTCCGTCTCTCTCTCTCTCTAAAAAAAAAAAAAAAATAAATAAATTAATTAATAAATAAATGAATAAATGCATCTCTCTCTCTCTCTCTCTCTCTCTATGTTTGTCTCAATCATCGTATCTTATATATAATTCTTTGTAGAAATTTCTTTAGAAAAGAATGCAATTATCTTCTCTTTTTTTTCTTTCCATTTTTTCTTTTCTTTTCATTTTCTCGAACGAACGAACGAACGAACGAACGAATTTATATTAACGATCGAGGAAGATAAAAAGGGAAAGAGAAAGAACCAGCGCGAAAAGAAATACCTACTTATTTCTTATATATGATACGAGGATCGAGGCCCACCCCCGTTTATCCACCCCCCTCTTCACCCCACCCCTACCTCCCCAACCACCCACCCTATTTACATAACGAGCGCACCGAAAGATAAGGCTAAATCGTTGGAAAACTTTGCACAAGCGCGAGATATACTTTACTTTCCACCGAGTTATCAGAACAAACGTGAGAGTTATGAAACGAGTGAAAGCAGCTTCCGCTTTACCGGGGTACACATTCTCTCTCTCTCTCTCTCTCTCTCTCTCTTTTTCTCTCTCTGTCTCTCTCTCTCTGTCTGTCTGTCTGTCTGTCCGTCTGTCTCTCTTTTTGGTCATTTCTAAGGTACTATGTTCTACGAAAATGAGAGAGCGTAATGTTTAACCTCACGAGAATTTACATTATACTTTAGTTGGATAGAGATTTATAATCCTGTTTACACACACACACACACACACAGACATAATGAATCGAAAGTAATAATAATCAACAACTCGAGGAACTTTAAGCGTGTCATATATGCGAAGATTTCGTTTTTTTATTTCTTTCTGTTCGGGGATAAAATACCGAAGAAAAAAATAAAAGAGAAAAGGAGTAATGAAAGGGATCGAACGAAAGAGAAAGAGAAAGAAGAAGGAAACAAAAAAAAAAAAGAAAAGAAATAAAAGGGAAGCAAAGAAAAAAAGAAAACGATAAAGTACAAACGGGCAAGGACGCGAAAGTAAAAAGCTTAGTAGTCCGGAGAGATATTGTATATCTCGACGATATAAAAGAATAGTCGGAAAAAAAGGGTGATAGACATAGAGAGAGAAAGAGAGAGAGAGAGAGAGAGAGAGAGAGAGAGACGATTGATAGAGAGAATCGGGGAAACGTTCGAGTATGGAGATTCGATTAACACAGTGTAAACTTGATCTAATTCTCGATGCGTCCGAATGATTCTCCCGTGTGATACATGCCTATCGGAGTACACACTCACGCAACTACGGGCTTGTTCGAGCTCTTCCATAGAGGTTTAGAAAGAGATAGAGATAGAGATAGAGATAGAGATGGATAGAGAGAGACAGAGAGAGAGAGAGAGAGAGAGAGAGAGAGAGAGTGTGTATGTGTGTGTGTGTGTAGTGGTAGTAGGAAATAGGTTATAAAGAATTCACGAGGGTTGGCCAGGAAGCGAGGAAAACGTTGCTATTCTATGGTATTCGTCGTAGCTTAAGTCCGATACGCCGAGCGTACTGATACTTAGAGAAAGAGATAGATAAATTGATAGATAGACGCACGAATATATATATATATATATATATATATATATATATATATATAAAGAGAGAGAGAGATAGAGATAGAAAAAGAAATGGGAGGAGATAAAGCGGGGGAGGGGAGGGGAGGGGAGGGGGCTGGTAAGGTAGACGTGACTTGCATTCGATTAGTGCGTGAGATACGTGATTATCGACGTAGCCGGCAGAGGATACGTTGGATATATATATTTATATTTATATTTATATATATATATATATATATAAAATATATATATATATATATATATATATATATATATATATATATATATATATATAGGTGAGAATGTCGTCCCGATGTTTTCGAACGAAGCAAAACGATCTTGAAAGAGAGGGGGAGAGAGAGAGAGAGAGGGACAGATATCCTATGGCCTCGTGCAAACGTCATCGTCGTAGTCGGTTTACGATCTTGAAAAGTGTACAACGCGATTCCTCTCTTCTTCAGTCGAAAGAACGATCGCTAGACCGACGGATCTGCCTTTCGGTCGTTTCTTTTTTTTTTGTTTTGTTTGCGTCCCCCTCGACCATATCATGAAACCGTAATTATACTGATTCGAATTTGGATTAATCGTTGCAAAAAAAAAAAAATAAAATAACACGATCGTCTATCGTTGTCAGATTCTTTCGTTTCTTTTCTTTTTCTTTTTTTTTTGGTTTTCTTTCTTGTTTTTATTTTGTTTTCTCTTCTCGCGAATCGTTTCGTCATCTTGTCCGGACGAGACACAACCTCGAACATCGGAGTCAAATATCTAGTCGATTCGCGCACTCGAGTCTCGATTCGATTCGAATGTTCGAAGTCGATGATCGATTGTATTCTATGACAACGAATAGATGGATTGAAAATTCGATGATCGATCCTCGGTGTCTCGATTAAATTATCGTTCAATCGATGAGATACGTATAGAGCGTAGCTCGAGAAAAAAAAAAGGTTCTAAAGAAATGAAATGTTTAGAGCGATTGGGAATAACGACGAAATAATTTTCCAAAATTTTTCCGACAGGACGACAATGAGAATGGAAGTTAACGAGGGGAAGGTGCGATTAAGGACGAGAACGTCGAAGGTAGGAACAAATTATGCTTACTCGTCGTCCATCACGAGGCGTAGGTCGTTGAGATATCATATATCTAAGACGTTCCGAAAATACGTCAAACTTTATTGCGAACAATCAACCTTGGTCGGTTACAAGTATTTGATCGAGCCACGTAGAAATTGGATCGAAAGGTAATCATTAGAAAATTCTAATTTATTCGATAATTCTTTGAAATTATATTGTATTGTATTTTAAGACATGCGTGTACTGCGTTAGAATTGAATCGTTTGTAAAACGTCGGATCGAGCTCGTTGCGTCAAGTGATCTTGGTAAACGTTAGGTAGTACGGATTGCAAGTAGTGCGAGTCAACGAACTATGCGATCGGACATTTATAAGTATAATAGTACAAATGAGTTTATTGTTTCAAGTTTTTAAACACCGTTTAATAATTAATAGAATATATATATGTGTGTGTGTGTGTGTGTGTGTACAACGAATATACGATATTTTTTATTAAACAAATATATTTCTGCAGTAGTATGAGTCGAGACGGTCGCGCGGTCGGACGTTCTCAAGTGGTACGAGTAAATAACGACGTTAGACATTTAAGTAGTAGTACGAGTCAATCGCTTCGCACCGAAATCAGAGATTTAAGTAGTACGAATCGACCACTCGAGAATCGATGGAACGAACGTACGTTCAGTTTTTAATTAATGTTTCATAATTTATTCTTTCTTTTTCTTTTTTTTTCTATCTCTCTCGCCCCCTCGAATACAACAACTGCATTCGGACATTTAAGTGATACGAGTCAATTTACTTGCGTACCTTTACGACGTCGGACATTTATAAGTGGTACAGGTCGATCATTATCGACGAATGCGATTAGAATAACGATTATAATGATAATAATAATAATAATATTTAGAATTTTTAGGAATTAATAATACTTCAAATGATTTGTTGCTCGTTTTTTTTTTTGTTTTATATATATGTTTTTAAGGATCATATGGATAGCGGTGCACGCGTCGACACTATGCGTATTGGTTTATTTCGTAATTGACGCTTACATGGCGTTTACGACATTGCCGATGGTGACGTCGGTCGAGTCGGATCATTATCCCACCAATGAGATCACGTTTCCAGGTAAACGTTCGAGACTGTGTTTTTGTTTGTTTTTTGATTATAATCAAAATCATATATATATATATATATATATATATATATATATATATATATATATATATAACCCTTGGCAATATGATTAACACGTACGTACGTATGTATATAAATATATATATATATATATATATATATATATATATATATATATATATATATATACCAACGGAAACGATAA
>OU427002.1:1534402-1546902 GCA_911387935.1 Dolichovespula saxonica
ATATATATATATATATATATATATATATATCGATATCGCTAAATTTGATTTAATATCTTTCACGTGTATCGACGCAACGATGAAATTTTTTTTTCTCTTTATTTTATTTTTATTTTATTTTTTTTTTCTTACAGCAACGACGAGGAACCAATGAAAGTGAGAACAGTGAAGGATTTAGGAATCGAACGTGGTCTTACAGTAGTGATGGAACCTTTCCTGGACGATTACTTTTATACTTTTCTTCCAGTTATCGGATGGAAGGTAAGGGAGAAAAATGAATAAAAAAAAAAAAAAAGAAAGAAAGATGGAGGTAGAGAAAGAGAGAGAGAGAGAGAGAGAGAGAGAGAGAGAGAGAGAGAGAGAGAGAGAGGGTAATAGTACTCCCGAGATCATTACAAACAATCAGAAATCCATTTTAACATCGTACATTTTCGTACATTTCGTAATCGCGGCGTGTAATTTCTTTCTCTTTTCTTTTTTCTTCTTTCACGAGCAGCCAAAAATACGGTACAAACACTTAACGTTCATTTCGACGGACGATTAACGAAATGATTTGGCAAGAATAATGCAACGAAATGACGGGCGAGTCTTGTAGCGTTCGCTTAAAAAATAACCGAAAGAAAAAGAAAAAAAAAAAAGAGAGAGAATATGGACAAAGAAAAATAAATACTTTTTTAGCTCGTGTAAAAAAAAAAGAAAACAAAAGAAAAAAAGATAAATAACTTTAACTTTACCGTCGTACGATATTTTCCTCTCGCATTTCATTATTATTTTTTTTTTTTTTTCTTTTAACTTTATTCTCTTAAGGACATCTCGTAAGGAAGCCTATTACATTTTACCTTTCATTTACTACGTATTATTTTTTTTTTACGATCGAGAATAAAGAATCGATAGGAATCGATCGACTATTTGAACGATTATTGACTGGAACGTTAATTTTATTAAATCAACGTCGTCGCGTTAAAAAAAGTTTTGAATCGAAACTGACCGGAACGGACCGAGTAGATAGCCGTCGTTCTCACCTTTACCTTTAATTATTCTCATCAACGAGGAGACCATTAACCGTTCAAACATCTGTGCTTGATTCAACTTGAAGTACTACACAACCGACGCGAGGCACGACGATAAAAAAGCACACAAAAGTCATTAGCGAACGCATGGGGGTGTATAATCCCTTCTCCGAGTAATCCTCACCCTCAACGGTTGTTACCACCGTCCAAAATGTTTTTTACACGTTCCACCCTTCCAAATGGACATTGTCGTGTCGTTCTCTCTCTCTCTCTCTCTCTTTCTCTCTTTCTTTTGCTTCAAGTCTTTCTTTTTCGTACTCTCGCTCACGTAAACGCTTTCCTGCGTGACATGCTTTCGGCGGCAAGTTACATGTCCATCCAACGTAATGACAATTTTCTCTCTCTCTCTCTCTCTCTCTCTCTCTCTCTCTTTTTCTATCTATTTGTATTTCTTTCTCTTTGTCTCTAAAACTCGGAGAAAAGAAAAGAATTTTCTCTCGATAACGTTCACCGTAATATTCACACGAAATATTCACCGAAGTATTCCGTACTTGGTACGTAACTTCTCTAACTTCAATATCAACTTCACGATAATACATTCCTCTTATTTTCCGTTTTCAACGACAGATAATAATTGCAATGACTGTAATAATAATAATAATAATAATTATAATATTCGTTATTAGTAGTCGTTAATCTCCGATAAAGTTAAATATCGAATTGTACGAGGAAAGTGCAGGATACACGAGAGAGAGAGAGAGAGAGAGAGAGAAAGATATGTCGTATATCCCTTAAAAAAAAAGAAAAAAAAAAAACAGAAAAAAGATATTGTCTCTGTCGAGTTAAATTGGCAAAAAAAAAAAAAAAGAAAAGAAAAAAAAAAATAAGGGAAAGAAAAAACGGGATAAGGAAAGTAAAGAAAGGAAAATAACCAAATAACATCTACGTGTTATTGGCATTAATTAACATTTTTATCTTACGTTCGTTCGAATTAATATCGCAAGGACGAATATAAATGTGTAAATGAGTGACGTCTCCTCTTTTCTTTTTCCCCCCACCTCTCCCACCTTACTTCCCCTACTCTCCCCTCCCTCCTTTCTCTCTCTCTCTCTCTCTCTCTCTCTCTCTCTCTCTCTCCGTACAGGTGACGTTGTTTAATCCGACCGATTATCCCGATAACATCAGCGGGGGTGTCACCGAGGTACTCGTATCCCCGTTATCGGAATCCTACTTGGAAATCGAGGCTGTATCCTTCTACAGCACCGGTCAAACCAAATCGTATCCAATTTCAAAACGGAAGTGCATATTCCCTAACGAGATTCGAACTAGTTACGGGGACTATAGTTACAGCGATTGCCTGGTCGATTGCAGGGAACAGCAAATATGGAAAATGTGCAAGTGCATTCCGTTTTATCTTCCAACACGTACAGAAGTCAACTCTAAACGTTCGTATATCAAGATTATTATATATACATACATACGTACATACATACATATATTAATATTATTTATTTATTTATTTATTTATTTTAATCATTTATTCATTTATTTATTCTCAACGTTTCGTATTGATATTTCGAAAGGATAAAAAAAAAAAAAAAAAAAAAGAAAAAAAATTCATCATAATCGTTCGAACTTGCAGATCTATCTCTACAACGTGGGGTGTGCATGCAATTCAATAGAATATTAATGATCAATGATAAGAAAAAAAAAATAAAATAAATAAAAGAATAGAAAAAAGAATAAAAAGAAAGAGTGAGAGAGAGAGAGAGAGAGAGAGAGAGAGAGAGAGAGAGACTGATAATAGGCGAATAGATAAAATGAATAATGTTAGACTATTAAGAATTCAGAATCTATAAGATTTTGCGATAATTCGAATCTTTTTCTTTTTTATTTTTTCTCTTCTCTCTTTTTTTTTTTCCAACGTCACCGTTCGAACAAATCTTATCGCAGTAATAATAATAATAATAATAATAATAATAATAATAATAACGATAATGATAATAATATATAAATAATAAATAATTGTTCAATAAAGTAATAGACGATTTTACATTTTAAAATTAGAGACGTACAGTCCTTTAAATAATCATATTTTACGTAGAATATCTCGTCGATCATTCTTTCAATAGCAAATTAATATATATATATATATATATATATATATACATGAAATAGATGCATGTCCATGCTCGTGCATGCATTAAGTGCATTCGTTGAAATCGGATTAGAGGCTCGTTCCTGACCGATTATTTTTGCAAGGGAAATCGATGTCGTTATATATATGTTAAATAAATGAAAGGAAAGGAAAGAAAAAAAAAATTAATAGATAAAATAATAACATTAATATTCATAATAATGATAAAAATAAAAATTCATTCGTCGTCGTTTCGTATCGATCTCATAAAGTTCGCACAATCGAATCGAAGGATCATCGATGTCCTCTCGAGACGTCGACGGGAAATGGAAGAGTGAGAGAGAGAGAGAGAGAGAGAGAGAGAGAGAGAGAGAGAGAGAGAACATAGCAAACTATTCGGCGGATATTGCAGATCGATGTCATTCGACCAAAGAATCGAAGAAGTTATTCCATTTTGTTTCGTTCCTTTCGCTTCCTTTGTCGATCTAAAAGAAAAAGAGAATAAATAAACAGAAAAAAAAGTAAATAAATAAAAATCAACTTTCCTCGATTTTTTCTCTCTTTTCTATTTTCAATCGATAACAATCAAATCGGAATGCACGCGCGCGTAAGAATCTTTTTTTTTTTGGTCATCTTACGAAACAAAAAACAAATAACAAATTTCTAATTGAAAATAAAAACGACAGAACGACAGAACGTGATCTTTCGAAAATCCTATCTCTAATTTTCTATTATCTTTTCTCCTTTCATTTCCTTTCTTTCATCTTCTTCTCTTTTTTTTTTTTTTTTTTTTTCTTATTAGCGATATCAATTCGCACATTTAATTCTGCAATAAAGCATCCTTTCTCATTGCTCGGCTCGGTATAGCTAATTAGACATAATTAGATCCCTCGTTAGATTTTTTTTTTATTTATATATATATATATATATATATTCTTCCATTGATAGAATTTCTTCTATGGGAATAAAACTCATATTTTCTCTCTCTCTCTCTCTCTCTCTCTCTCTCTCTCTATTCAGTTCTAGCAGTATCTTCTATCTCTCTCTTATCCCCGATGCAATCTGTAAAGAAACGTTGCCGAGAGTGTATTGCCAGGCGTACGGTTCGCGTTCTCTCGAGCTTTGTGTAACGAGGCTTTACTGCGGCTAACTTAAAGCGTTTAAAGCCGATCGCACGAAACGGGATTCGAGGGCTCGACGAAAAGGGATTAACCGATATATGACTGGGAAACTTGAACGTAAGGGCCAACAGAGAGAGAGAGAGAGAGAGAGAGAGAGAGAGAGAGAGAGAGAGAGAGAGAGAGAGAGAGAGAAAGAGATAGAGATAGAGATAGATAGATGTGTTTCTTCAACACATTTTAACAACGTAAAACTTCTTCCCACCTTGCCTTGATTGGTATCCTTCCCTTTCGTACTTCAGTACTTTGACCTATCCGTACAGTCCTTCGATCCTTCGACGAAAAAAAAAAAAAAAAGAAAAAAATAAGAAGAATAAAAGAAATCCAAAAGTCCTACGTCACTCGCAAATTTTCTTTATCGATCCATCCATAGTCTGATCCAATCGAATCAAATCGATTCGAACGTTTCCCTGTGTTTCGAAACTATTCCTCCTCATTTTTTTTTTTCTCTACTCATTCACTCATTCGCTCATTCGTTCACCCGTTTTCATTTATTTATCTTTGGATTTGTTAAATTAACGATAGCGTTATGCTTTCACCCTGTTTTTTTTCTTTTTTTTCTTTTTTTTTTTTCATGTGATATATTTAACAGACGGAAAGAGGGCTTGCACGTTGAAGGACATGTCCTGCTTGAATCGTTACAAATGTAAGTTACAACAAAAAGTATCTTCCTTACCGTTCGTAAAATATCTATTGGTTACTTTTAACCGACTAATTAATTTTACGTTAATAGTTAATTATAATTTTAGTTCATCCGTACTGTCAGTTATAAATCCGAATCGATTTTATCTACAACCCCCTCCCCCTACACACCTATTTTTTTTTTTTCCCTTTTCAGCCGAGTGGTTGAACGTATTACCACACGAAGACGACACGTTCGACGTAACGACGAAGGATTATAAATCGTTACGTTGCAAGGGTTGTTATCCGTCATGCGAGGACGTAGTTTACACTATGTACAGTTCTACGTCGACGATGATACCTGGACATTACGAGACGTCGTTGTTGTAAATATAACATCAAATGAAATCAAAACATTCGTTCGATCAAATTAATTCTATAGCTTATTCGAAACGTTCGTCCATCTCGTTGTATACTTCATTTTTTTTTTTTTTTTTTTTTAATAGAACTCATATATATCTCTTTATTTCTCATTGGTATAAAAAAAAAAAAATTTCATCCCCCACCCCCTCACCACGATCACGTCACAAACGAAAGATTACATTGCCTTTTATTTGTAATATCTCTTCGTTAGATCGTCCATCTTAATTTTTTTGTTTTTTGTTTTTTTTTTTTTTTTTTTTTTCAGAAACGATCTCGACATCGTCGATCAAAGTATCGTTCACGTATTCTTCTCGAGTTATGGCTCGGTCAGATTGAAACAGGATATCTCGTACACCTGGTACGAGCTATTGAGTAAGTTAAAACCACCCATCACCCTCTTGATCACACCCGTTCCTTCGTTAGATCCTTAGATCCTTTCAAATATGCAAGACGAAAAAAAAAAAAAAAAAAGAAAGAAAAAATTCGTAAGAGAAAGGTTCCCTCATCTTTTTACCTTCGCTACGAAATTTCGAACTTTGGGGGGAATATTTTTTTATCGTTTCTTTTTATTTATTTATTTATTTATATATTTTTTCTTGAAACGCGAATCTTATTAGTCTCGTATCGACGTCGGACGAATATTCAGCGTAGATCACCGAGAGAAATTTATTTACATGAAAATTGTTAAATGATTGATTATTTAAAATTTATTTTAATTTATTATGTTTTATTTTAATTTATTCCTAACCCCCCCCCCCCCTCAATCCGAGTCTCGTAGAAACTAAACGAGCCTTGCTATACGTGAGTCCAAAAGTATCGACGTTAAATCTGAAATATTACAGGCGACATCGGAGGTATTTGCGGTGTCTTCATCGGTTTCAGTCTAATAAGTGTGATCGAGTTGACGTACTTCCTCGTACTTTTACTTTTCGATCTCTGCAAGGGTTACGATCCGGGGCTCGAGGAAATCGAGATAAAAATACCAAGGAAGGTGGCGACTACGTATACGATATATTGGAACGAATTGTTGCCGAAAACTAGAACGTTTAAGGATCCACCAGCCCCGTTACGTCATCGGAATGTCGAACGATACTGATTCTCGATCGATTCAACGAAACAGTGGGATGCCTACCACCTTGCGTACGGAGGAACGAAAAGAAAATAAAGAAAAAAAAAAAAAAAATAAACAAATAAAAATAAACGAGTTATTCGAAAAGAGAACCCTTCTTATTAATTTTCTAGTTATTAAGATTCGAGATTAATTTCTACATTCAGAGGTAATACAATCTTTACACATTATATATATATATTTATTGTAATAAATAAAAGAAATAATTATATATTTAATATAATATAAAAATTTATATGGTATAATTTATTTAATGGGCTAAAGATAAGTATCATCGAGGTAACTATTAAATATATAATATATGTTTATATAGAATAAAAAATATTTAAATGTTATCTTGTTAAATAGTCTAATAATGAATAAAAATTTATATATAATAAAACAATTATTTTGATGACAATATTTTCTTATTATATATTTAATGATATATGTAAAATTTACATATAATATGGATATTTAATAAATAATATTTTCTTATTAATTTTACAGTTGTTAAGATTCAAGATTAATTTCTACATTCATCGCCCTAAAGAAAGGGTTAATTAAGAAAAATATGGACGACCAGATCCCAGGGGTTAAGCTTATTACAATTAGACGTTTCGATCGAATAATAAAAACAATAATAATACGACGAGAAGAAGGGATTAAAAGACATTAAGAAGGAAAGAAAGAAAGAAAGAAAAAAAAAAGAAAAGAAAAAGAAAAAAACGACGGAGTAGAGGAAACTTGTCTCTCGTTAGGATATTCTTGTGTTTTTTTTTTTCCTTTCTCTCCTCTCTCTCTCTCTCTCTCTCTTTTATTTTTTTTATACACATTACAAAAAGGAAGTAACACGTAGCGTAAAAATAAAGGTAGCGCACGCTGGATGGCAAATATTTTTAACGAGACAGATACTAAACGTCTTGCGGTCTTGTGAATGGTGGGTGTTGAGGATGAAAGAAAGAAAGAAAGAAAGACACAGACGGGAAGAAAGAAACGAAAGAAAAGAAAAGAAAAAGGAAAAGGAAAAGGAGAGATAAGATAAGAAAAGAAAAGAATGGGGAAAAAGGAGTAAGAAGGAGTAAGATGAGATGATAGAGAAGATGGGCAGAGAGCCGAAGCGAGCAGGCTACTCGTCGAAGAAAAATGTTGCCGTCGAGAAAGAAAGAGAGAGAGAGAGAGAGAGATAAAAAAAATAGAAAGAGAGAGAGAGAGAGAGAGAGAAGTCTCCTCAGCGCTATAATAATCTTCCGTTACGGTTTCAACGTCGTAATAACCGTATCGAGCTTTCCTAGATAGATCGTTCACGATTACATCGTTATTTGCTTGTGTTAAGGAGTGCGCGCGCGCGCGCACGCTATAGTATCAAATTCACTGTAAAAGAATTCATTAATTAAACAGCACAGGGGCTCTACTATATACATACATATATATATGTGTGTGTGTGTGTGTGTGTGTGTATTCTCTCTCTCTCTCTCTCTCTCTCTCTCTCTCTCTTTGTCCCTTTTCACACGCATACATTCTACGTTGGTTGACCGAGAAGCCTGATAAATCTAACACGCGACGATCCATGACATTGATGCATTATTAATGCTAACGAGAAGAACGTTGGAAAGACTTTGACATGAACAGACCCTCCCTCCTCCTCCCTCCTCTCTCCACCCTCCTTCCTCCTCCCTCCTCCTCTCTACGCCACCCTCTTCTCTTTCATTTCTTTCTACTCGTTCTTCCTAACTCGACCTTTCTACCGTTTCTACCATGCCAAAGTTAAAAGGCGAACGTAGAGACAGAGACAGACTGAGAGAGAGAGAGAGAGAGAGAGAGAGAGAAAGAGAGAGAGAGAGAGAGAAAATTAAATTAAATCAAAATAAAAAGAAAAATAAATATAAAGGTTCTATCCTTCGTTCGTAACCTACGTTTTTCTCATTCGTATAACCGCTAATTAACGATCCAACGTGTCACGATACTACTATCATTATCGCAGAATAATCATCCAAACGGGATCGTTGAATTTAATTTGGAAATTTTCAATATTCTTTCTTCTTTCCTTCGATACAACCATTTTTCCTCTTTTTCTTTTCTTTTTGTTTTGTTCTGTTTTTTTTTTTTTTATTTATTTATTATTCTTCTTCTCTCGTTCGTTCATCTTCTCAACCGAGGAAAATTTGTCTCCGACGCGTTCCGACATCCGCCATTGTCTTTTCACGTTCCCCTAACGTCTGTCTCTACGTTAATTTTATTTAAACGCGATACAATATACGAAACACTTTCGATATAAATAAAAATGATACCGTATTACCGTTGGTGGTAGTCGTTTATTCGGAATATTTAATGAGATATCGAATATTTTTTTTCTTTTCTTCTTTTCTTTTTTTCTTTTTTTTTTTCTTTCTTTTCTTTCGATAGAAATACAAAACAAAAGTGGAAAGGAAAGAAAAATTATTACGATCGTTCTAATACATTCGTCGTTCGATATACATATATATAAATATATATATATATATATATATATTTTTTATTTAAATATAAAACACGAAACGTCAAATACAACGTAATCACACGTCATAGTGCGAATTATCGAAGTATAAAAAAATCGAAAGTTTCGAAAATTTCATTACTTATCGATCGATCGTATATGCGTATGCGAATGCAATGACATTTGTTTATTTTATTTTTTTTTTTTTTTAAATCGAAAGTAGACATTATCCTTTCCCTTTTTTTCCTCGTCTCCTATTTCTTCTTCTTCTTCTTCTTTTTCTTACAAATTATATTCTCCATGCAAATTCAATTGGAGAATTTCCACGATAACACTTCGCTAACGATCCGGTATTTTGTTCACTTGGATTCACCGAAACAAAGCGACCAGAACTGGAAGATCCTGAACGTCTTAACAGCTGAGAGGGCCCTCGATCGATTTTACAAGAATCACTACTGGCCGCGCTTTCGAACTCAACGTTCAAACATTAACTTCGCTTCAAAGGTCCGAAGAAAGTGAGTGTGAGAGAGAGAGAGAGAGAGAGAGAGAGAGAGAGAGAGAGAGAGAGAGAGAAAGCTTTATCAGACTTCTCTTAGAGATATTTCTTACGGTCGATTTCGAGACTCGAACTTTCACCCCATCGATCTGTGTTCCATAACGTTACGAATTCGTTCGAAATGTTTTCTCTCTTTTTTTTTTTTTTTTTTTCCAAAAGAGTGAATTTACTGTTTACTATTTACTCTCCTCCCTCTCCTCTCATCCCGCAAAGCGTAAGATGACGACGAAGTCGTTCGAAGTGAAACGAAAAACAAACGAACGAACTCGTGAAAGCAAATCCCTTTGTTGACGCGTAAACAACGACGCGCATGGTCGCGGATAATCGTTTTACGTATATAAACCTTTCTGAAGACAAATCGATTAACTTCGCTTTTTGAATATTTATTTATTTATTTATTTATTTATTTTTTTCTTCTTTAAATTCAAGCGTCGAAAAATTTTCACGTTCGCTATACAGTTTATTTTCCTTAATTTTCGGTTTTTTTTTTTTTTTTTTTGATTAGGCCCGGCTCCGACCACTCTTGAAGAACGTCATTTTTCTATTCTCATCCCGTTCTAAACTTTTACTCAGCAAGCCGTCATTTCATTTTCCATTGCAACAAATCAAGAGAGAGAATCTCTCTCTCTCTCTCTCTCTCTCCTGTCTTCAGAAACAGCACATCCTTCTCTCTCTCTCTCTCTCTCTCTCTCTCTCTCTCTCTCTATCTATATATATATATATATATCTCGATTCGAAGTTTCGAAGCTTCTTACTATATAAAGTTGTGCAACGTCCTTTGCATTCCAAATTGCACCGTATTACGTTTCTCTCTTTCAGTTCACATTCGTCTGCAATCTGACGATAGAGAAGACGCTCAAAAGATAGATAGATAGAGATAGATAGAGATAGAGAGAGAGAGAGAGAGAGAGACGTCCTTACCTCCTTTATGTATTAAGAGTGCTCTCTCTATCATTGCCCTAGTTATACGGTATTACGCTAATGAGACATGATTTCCTTTTCTTTTTTCTTCTTTTCTTTTTCATTTTTTTTTTTTTTTAAATATTTTTTCTCTCATATTTTTCTCCTCGCAATTCTCTACAGGTTCCTTTTCGCTTCGTTATAGACGAGTACACGTTATTGAAGCCCCCTCCTCTCGATGAATTTTCAATCCGTAGAATTTTATAAATATATTTATATATATAAAAAAAAAAAAAAAACAAAAAATCATCCACGATCTCTTTTTTTTTTTTTTTTTTTTTACTTACAAACGACTAATGGCATTCGTTCCAATCATTATTTCCTCTTCTTCCACTCTTCTTCGTCCTTTCTTTCTTTCTTTTTCATCTTTTTCATTTCGACGTTGACGAAACCGAAGAAAGTGATCTTCCGATGGTTCAAAAAAAAGAAAAAAAAAAAAAAGAGAAATTTTCCTCTTCCACCACGCGTGGAATTTTTATTTCGTGGGTTTGGCGGCGTCGATGAAATTTCCCCCCCCCCCCCCCCTCGGGAGGCTCGAATTCTGACAGAATTAATTCGCGATTAGGTTAATCGACGCGAATTCATACTCTAATTTTCGTTTAAACGAGGAGTCGTGGCCCTCGAAAAGGCTCGGGAAGTCGGATAACTTCGGTGGACTTCAGGTTTTGCTGATTGAACGCCGGATAATTTGTCGGATTTAAAAAAAGACAAAAAAGAAAAAAAAAAAAGAAAAGAAACGAAAAAATAAAAGCAGAAAATTATTCGAAGGTTACGACGATCAATACCTCTTTTTATTTTCCTTTCTCTCTCTCTCTCTCTCTCTCTCTCTCTCTCTCTCTCTCTCTCTCTATGTCTCTCTCTTTTTTTTATTTTTGTTTCTTTTTCTCTTACTCGCAACGATTTATAAATTACATCACGTCCGTCTAACGATCTATATATATAAATATATATATATATTTTTTTTCTTTGTTTTCTTTTTTCTTTCTCTTTTTCTTCTCTCTAAAATATCTTCGACAAATAATAATTACGAGATAACATCGATATTTCTCTTTCGTAACATTTCTCGGAGATATCTAATAAAGTATTCCAATGGTTAATTCAAAAGAGACGGAATAAAAGGTAACGAAACGTTGGCCCTCCCTCCCTCTCTCCCTCCCTCTCACTCACTCTTCCTTCCTTCCTTTCCTTTCCTTCCTTTCGTTCATTCGTTCGGACGTTTCCAGATAGTCGAGAGAAGAAGTACATAAAGTTTTGTTGGATTCTAACGGTATAACTGATAAAACGTGTCTTACTCTCTCTCTCTCTCTCTCTCTCTCTCTCTCTCTCTATCTTTCTCTCTCTCTCTCTCTCTCTCTCTCTCTCTGAGCCCGTTTGATATTTAAATGTTTGACGTGAGCGAAGGCAAACGATATTAATTAAAATGACATAAGATGAATTTTCGGGGATATCGAAGGGGTGAGTGGGTTTGGGAGTGGGATTTGGGATTGGGGGTTGGGGGTTGGGGGTTGGTATTCGTTTACGAACGAATAACTTACATTTTACGTCTCGACGTTGATCGTACGATTTATGCGCCATTCGAACGTTAAGAGTCGATGAGGTTTGGAGAGAGGAGCGAGAAAAAGGAAAAAAAAAAAGACAAAAAAAAAGAAACGAAAAGGATTGAACGAGGATATAAGGGAGAAAGGAAGAATGAGAAGAGAGAGAGAGAGAGAGAGAGAGAGAGAGAGAGGAGAATAAAAAAAGGAAAAGAAAAGGGAGAAAAATCGAGCGAGAAACTTCGATCGCACTTTTTTCCCCAAGGTAAATCAAATATTTTTTATACGAACGAGGGTTTTCACAGAACAACATTTTAACGAACGAGAGAGAGAGAGAGAGAGAGAGAGAGAAAGAGAAAGAGAGATATTTTAATATATTAAAAAACGTTCGTAATATTCGATCGAACTCTTTGACGTAAAAAATTTTCTTTCAAAAATAGATTAAACGTTACGAACGTAGAAAGATGGGAAATTTCTATAAATATATATATATATA
>OU427002.1:1561902-1601902 GCA_911387935.1 Dolichovespula saxonica
TTCTTTCTGTCTCTCTTTCTTACTTTTCCCTATATTATTTTGTTTGTTTCGAATAATACCCCTTCGTCAAATTATAATCCCTCTGTCGTTAATAATTATTGGCACGTCGTTGAAGGTTTTTAAACGATAAGCTTGCTTTAAATCGGATTTCGTATTCGATGATATTAAAATATTAGAAAACAAATAATAAAAAAGAAGAAATATAAGAAACAGGATCGAGACAAGGGGGTTTGTAAGATAAGGGACAATTAAGTACGATTGGTAGGTTCTAAGGGTAATTTATGATAGTCAGTAGGGATGGTTGATAAGGGTGACATAAGGAGGGTGGGTGGGTGGGTGGGAGGGTGGGTCGTTTGATTGTTGGAGAGAGAAGGGAAGAGGGGTTAAGAGACAATACCGCGATAAGGAGGATCAAGCGTTTCCGAATAGGATTCTCTCGGTCGTAAAGGAAACGTATAGATCGATAGATCGATCGATCGATCCTTTGACCAAATAGATGTTCTCGGATATACAATTAGAATTGAATAGTCTATACCACAGGATGAGATAAGATTAGATAAGATGAGATAAGATAACAATATCTTCGTATAACGACGGATTAATATTACGAATCGATCGATCGATCATTTCAAAATGCAAGATCGATCAATTATGTACGTTAAACTTTAATTTGCGAATAAAAGAGAGACAGAGAGAGAGAGAGAGAGAGAGAGAGAGAGAGAGAAAACGAATCGATCAATAAAAATGATTAATAAAAATGATGAATAAAAAAGAGGAAAAAAAAATCTCATCCCCGTCACTAAAAAAAAAAAAAAGGAAAAGCGATCTATCGAAAATATATAGTATATGTACGTACGTACGTATGTGTATATGTATATGTATATATATATATATATATATATATATATATATATATATATATATATATATATATGTATGATACACGTGTGTATCTATTGGAGATGAATTTTGATAGTAAACGTCGAATATGACAGGAACGATTGAAATATCTTCTTTTTTTTTTTTTTTTTTTTCCCTGATAATACATACGCGTACGTCAATCGACTAGTTCATGGAACACGCTCGCGTTAAATTAATTATCGAACTCAATGTGATACCGAGGTGAGAGAGATACGAAATTGAGGGGTCTGTTGGGTGGTGTAGACGGTGGGTGGGAGTCGGGAGGGCGGGGGGAGCCTACGAAGTTCGATCGAATTGAATTATTCGAGGATCTGGAAATGTTTTTTCTTTTCTTTTTTGTTCTTTTTTTCTTTCGACGAAGAATTTCTTTCGTAAGTAATAATTAAGTTAGTAAGTAAGTGAGTTAGTAAGTAAGTAGTGCAACAGAAACATCGTATCATATTATTGGTGCGTTTTATCGACTTTTCCTCGTTTCATTTCGTTTTCCTCGTACCTGGATCAATTGTACTCGATATATATATATATATATATATATATATATATATATATATATATATATATAACTTGTATCTCCTTACACAGGAAATATCCACTGGGAAATATAATCAAAAATGGGATTATTCCTTCTCAGCTTTCGCGATCAATCGATTATTACATTATATATATATATATATATATATATATATATATATATATATATATATATTTATATATATATATGTCTACCACTTTTCGTTGAGTTCACTTAAATACATACATACATACATATATATATATATATATATATATATATATATATATATATATATATATATATAATTATTGTTATTATATTAATATTTATAATAGGATAACGAGGAACGCCATATTTACATATAAAAATATAACATTTTATCGCGATCGATATCTTGTGTCTTAGGGGTGTTATTCTCTCTCTCTCTCTCACTCTCTCTCTCTATTCATTCATATTTCTTTTTTCTTTTTCTCTTTCATTTTTCTCCTTTCTTTTACTTGTTTCTTTTAACCCCTCATTAACCTCCTCATTCACGTTCATCCGTTCGTCAATCTTTACGTGCAAGAAGTATTTACGCGCATGTGCAATCTCGAATTTTAATTTGACTATATATATTTATGTATCAATTTATATGGATAAAACTTTTCTGTTTTTTTTATTTTTTAACATATTTTTTTCTCATATTTTTCTTTTTCTTCTTTTCACCCTTTTTATTTCTCTTTGTCCTCCCTCTTAAAGCACACAACGTCCTCGATGATTCTTGATACGTTTTCGCACTTTATTACCCTCCACATCTTTTCGTCATCATTTTCTTCCTCTTCTTTTTATTTATTTTTTATTTTCTTTTAATTTTTTCTTCATGTCCCCTTATTCCTCCTCCTCCTCTTCTTCTTCTTCTTCTTTTTGCATGTTTGCTTGCTTGCATGCACGCTCGTCCGTTATTCGATATTATACGAAAAAATTGGAGGTATTCGAATTACGGCGAACGAACGGGAAAAAAAAGAAAAAAAAAAGAGGGGGAAATGAAAAAGGAAAAGGGTAGGAAGAGAGAGAGAGAGAGAGAGAGAGAGAGAGGATAGAGGGGAAAATAGAGTAAAGATTTTGATTGAGGGGAAAAAAGAGAGATGGTTATAGATAGACAGATAGATATCTAGATGTATAGATATATATAGATAGATAGAAATATAATAGTATAGAAAATTCAACGACGTAGAAAATCGTAAGAGTTTCGATTCGATACGGAGGAGTTTCCCATTGAAAATACTCTATAGTGATACACACACCGGTGTATAACTATACTAGTAATAATAATAACAATAATAATAACAATAACAATAATAATAATAGTAATAATAATAATGATAATAATAATAAATAGAATTCATCGGAATATTCAAGTGGGACAGGGTTCGTGAGGGATGTCATTTTTCAATATGTATCTCAAATATATATATATATATATATATATATAGATATATATACGTTGGGACGTTTTGAATAACTGATTTTCCGATCCTTGACAAGGGAATAAAAATGCAAGGAGGGGAAAAAAAAGCCAAGAAGAAAGGTCAAATCTATTTCTGGTATATTCGACAATTCGGTTGCATTCGGATATTTTTTTTTTATCCTCCACCCCTTCCCGTTTCTATCACATTGTTGTCCTTGTTTCATCTTTATCTTTTGCTTTTTTACTTCTTATTATATTTCCGTCTTTCATTCCTTCAACCCCCTTCTCTCTCTCTCTCTCTCTCTCTCTCTCTCTCTCTCTCTTTCCTCCATCGATTTTATTCAACGTCATAGCAACACGATAAAAATGTTTCTACGAAATTCGAGTGTAATTTTTCTTTCTTTTCTTTTTATCTTTATTATTTGTTTCTTTTTTCTTTTGTTTACTTTATTATTTCATCGATTCATATTATAATCGATCGAGAGACTGTTTAATCATATTCTTTCTCTCTTTCTTTTCTACGAACACTTGCTCTCTCTCTCTCTCTCTCTTTTTATTTTTTGTCTCCAACTCAATCCCTATTTTCTTCGAATATTATTTAACACACATTTCGTAGTAGTGACGACCGAGTTATCTACGAATTACGTTAATTAAGTTCACCACGAGACACTCGCCTTCTAGAAACGCTATTCTTAACTTTCAACCTTCGACACGTTCTTTTTCTTTTCTTTTCTTTTTTTTCTTTTGTCGGAATTAATTACCGACGAAGTCCTTGAAAAAGAAAAAAAACGTCACAAGTTTAAAGTTCGGATCGATACGAAATAGGGTTGCCGGAAGTTCGAGGAAATCAACGAATATTAAGAACGCGAGAAGTAAGAGAGAGTAAATATATATATATATATATATTAAACAATGAGAGAGAGAGAGAGAGAGAGAGAGAGAAAACAATAACCCTCCCTCTCCCTCCCTCTCTCTCTTTTTTTTATTATCATTTTTTTTCTTTAACTCACACGTACTTGCTCGCGAGAATACATTTTTTCTTGAACTTGCCGAGTATTTAATATTTCCATTCTCTTCCTTTTTCGGTTTTTTTTCCTTTTTTCTCAATTTTCTTTCCCCCTCTCTCTCTCTCTCTCTCTCTCTTTTATTCTTTTCCCGCCCCCCACCCTGTTGGCCTCCTCTCCCCGATTCTATCGTCCATCTACTCTCGGTCCGTCCTTCGTTGTATCGGTGTGGTGGTGGTATTTCGGGAGGAAAACCCTTAGGAAGTGAACGTCTCTTTTATCCGGCCGAGAAGAGACCATCGACGTGCACATTTCCCCGTTCGATCTTCCTTTTTCCGCAGGACGATTCAATCCTGTCAAGCGACACCAACGCCAGTCTTGATCCTTGATCCTTGATCCTTGATCTCGATCGAATCGAACGATGATCGTGATACTGTCACGTAAGCTCACCGTTGTCTCCCTCTCCCTCTCTCTCTCTCTCACACACACACACACACTCTCTCTCTCTCTCTCTCTCTTTCTCTGTCTGTCTCTCTCTAATGTCTACGTACGTTTATTCCTGTATGTGAATTTATCTGACATAAATGTGTATGTCTCACTGTGTCTACATACACATACATACATACATACATACATACATACATACATACATACATACATACATATATATATATATATATATGTCGGTGTATTTGTGCACTTATGTGTCCATACATGTGTATGTGTACGTATGTACGTAAGTATATATGTATGTATGTACGTATGTATGCATTTATGTGCAACGTATACGTCACTTATGTGTGTTATGTGCATGCGAGCGCATCGTCTAGTTTCTGCGAGACCGCATTGCGATCTCCCGCCAACCCCCTCCTCCCCCGCCTCCTCCCAAAAAAAGAAAATTGAATCGAGATAGTAGTCGCGCCCCGCCGACTGGATGCACCGACGTCGTTGAAACAACCTGCAACAAACGAAATTCACACGTTAAACGGGGGGAAAATACGTTTTCGTTTTCGTTTTCGTTTTCGTTATCGTTATCGTTTCTTTTCTCTTTCCATCTCTCTTCGATTTCGTGAAATTATTTCCTGCTTTTTCTTTTCTTTCTGTTTTTTGATATTTTTTTTTTTTTCAATATTACTTCTTTCGAATCTTTGCGACGAATTTCAAAGTTTGGCGCTGGCTCAATGATAAAAGATATACATTTATATACATATATGTATATATATATATATCTGTTAATGTCCAGCGTGATGATGTATTATCAAAATAAAGTAAAAAGGACAAAAAAAAAACGAAGAAAGAAAAGAAACAAAAAAAAAAAAAAACACGCTTCTCCACAAATCCACACGCTCGTACGTTAATTTGTTTAATTAAAAAGGTAGCGCGCGCAAGGACGTATAATTGATCGAATCGTCTAATTGATCGATCGACGAAAAACAATGGTTACACAAGTACTCAACGATGGTGGATGACGATACACCGTAAACGTGTCACGCGAACGTCGACATGAAAAAAAAATTTTTACAAATCTGACGATTTTACGAATCCGACGATATATTTTTTGTTTGCGAAAAAGAAAATGAAAAAACAATTTTATCGCAAATTTCTTATCGTTATTAGTTTTAACCCTCTCCTCCTCTCCCCTCACCGTTGGGATTAATAATTCGAGTCGGAACGCGACCAAGCAACGCCGTATAAATGTCGGATGATACCCGTAACGGTGAACAGGAAGTGTACGGCGAGGTTTCGTTGAACAAACCGAAACGAATTTTCGCACTTTCGACCGACCAACCCCCGCGACCCTCCCTCCCAATCCCCTTGCCTGATGGCGAGTTGCAAAAAAAAAAAAAAATAAAAGAGCAGAAAGAAAAAAAAAAACTCTTCTCTCCACCGCACCCACCAAAAAATAATAATAAAAAAAAAAAAAAAGTAAAAAAGAAGAAAAAGATAGGGGTAATTTCCGCGAACAAACGCGATCTCTGCGCGGAAATGGCTATACACGTGCGGTGAGAGTCAGGGGGTTGGTGGGCGGGTGGAGAGGGAGGGGGGGTTGAATCGAGGGACGTAGTCAAGGAAGGTGGGTGGGAGAGAGAGAGAGAGAGAGAGAGAGAGAGAGAGAGAGAGAAGGGTTGGGGTTGTCCAGAGAACGACCGACCAACCACCGTTCGATATAATAGATATTTAAATTGTGCGGTTTGCAAAATGCAACGATCTCACTGGCGAGCGCTGCGGACGATGGAACGGGCCCCCGGTATCATCGAGTATCGATATTATTTCATCCTGTCGATGTTGCGTATATAACGAAAATTGAGAGAAAAAAAAATATTCTACTAAACCCACCCATCCACCCTTCCTTCTATCCTTTCCGCCCCTCCTGTCTTCTTTCCTTTCCCGTTCCTCCGCACCGCACCGCATCGCACCGCACCGCACCGTTACTATAACGCTTTTCGTGGTGACCTACGACCGTCCGATTTTGTTTACTCGTTTAATGGGTTATTTATTTTCCTTAAGTATATAATAATCATGCTTGTAAAGGAAAAAGAAAAAAAATATATGTATATATATGTGTGTGTATGTTAAATAATAAATATAAAACATGTTAAATAATAAATATATAATATAAAATAATAAATATATAATATATAATAATAAATATATATATGTTAAATAATAAATATAAAATATATATATAAAAATATCTATCTATCTATATATATATATATATATAAAATTTTGAAGTTATTCATTAAAAATCAGGTATAACCAGTTTTGTCGCGAAGCTAATTTATCACCATCATCATCATCATCATCATCAGTCATCATTATTATTCGTTCTTAATACTTTTTTTTTTTTTCAATTTCTCCAAGTAAAAAGAGATCGTTCACAATATTTTTCGAGCAATACAGATATAGACAGAGAAGGAGAGAGATCGGCGAAATAATAGATCGAAGAAGAAAAAAAAAGGGATAGAAAAGAGAAGAAGGAGACAAGCGGATAAAACAAAATACAAACAAAAATGGTACGACGACGACAACAGCAACGACAATCAACAAAATCTATAATCGTACGGATGGATGATTGTTATCGGTACGTCGGTAACGTTCAACCTCAATAAAAAAAAAAAAAAAAAAAAAAAAAAAAAAAGAAAAGAGCAGACGTGCCGAAAGCATTAAAAAAAAAAAAAAACTTTGATCCTGTGTTTGATCAATCGAATGATATCCACGCGCGCGCGCACTATCGACATAAAATCGTTTCGTTCGTGCTTTCAACCTGCGAGAAACGATTTTAGCCGAGGCACATTGTCGAAAAAATCGTAACGTTATCAGCGACGCATCGTGGGCCCGTAAAATCGCACAACGCTGCGATATTGCGGTGGCGAGAGACGCGAGGGGTGAACGAGCGGGCGGGTTGTGGGGTGGGTTGGGAGAGAGATAAAAAAAAAGGAGCGAGTGTACGAGAGGGGGAGGGGGAGAGATCGAAAATCGCGTTATCTTGGTCACCGGACTGAATAACGAAGATAAAACGTTGGTGTGCTTGCGCACTGCGACGACGAGTATAAGCGACTCGATTGCCTCGAACCTACCATCCTCTCCACCCCCGACCCACCCCCTCTACTACCTCCTCTCTCGTCTTTTTTTAATCCTCTATTTTTATATATATATATATATATATATATATATATATATATAAAAATTTTTTTATATACATATATAAAAATTTTTTTATATATATATAATAAATTTTTATATATATATATGTATAAAAATTTTATATATATATATGTCTTTCTTTCTCTTTCTCTCTTTCTCTTTCTCTCTTTCTCTCCAGCTCTCTTTTTTTCCTCTCTTTTTTTTCTTTTTTTTTTCTTTATTTTTTTTTTTTTTTATTCCATAGAGAGAAACAACAACTACGGGGTGGACGAAGCCTAGGCGACCGGCAGAGGATGAAACCATTTCGAAATTTGCGAACGTCAGTGACTCCGATGAAACATCTGTTAAAAAAAAGGGGGTGGGGAAAGGGAAGGGAAGGGAGAGGTTAAAAAAAATTGAAAGAAAGAAAAAAAAGAAAGAGGATGCGAACGAAACGTGCGATGGAAATTGTCTCTTTTTCTTTCTCTCATTTTTTCTTTTTTTCTTTTACCGGTAATAACTGTATAAAAAAAACAGAGAGAGAGAGAGAGAGAGAGAGAGAGAGAGAGAGAGAGAGAGACGCGAATGGTGCCAACGAAAAACGGATAACCGTGTATGTATGGGGTTAAAATGTATCCGGGGGTGTAGATTGGAGGGATGTATGTAGGGTGGCAAAACAAATATGTCGGTAATTTTCGTGGCTCCCACGCGAGCTTAAATGCTTGTCTCGGCTTTCTCGAGGAGTTAGAGAGAGAGAGAGAGAGAGAGAGAGAGAGGGTAAAAAAAGTGTAGAGAAGGAGCGAAACAAGAACAGAAGGAAAACAAAAATAAACAAAAAACAAAAAGAAGAAGCAACGAGGGATAAGAAGTAAATCGAGAGAGAGAGAGAGAGAGAGAGAGAGAGAGAGAGAGAGAGAGAGAGAAAGGGTTTAAATCTTTTTTTTCCTAGTTTCTTTTTTATTTCTCTCCTCTCTCCCCAATTTTTTTTCCGCGTACGATTTTTATAACGCATCCGTTCTCACAGAAAGCACATACAAATAGTTCAGAAACGTTCGGTACGGTACTTCATCGATGCGGATATAGAGGTCGAGTTTTTTTTTATTTTTCTTTTTTGTTTTTTTGTTTTTTTTTTGTTTTTTTTTTTTTTTATCGTAACGTTGATACACACACGCAAGCAAGCAAGCAAGCAACTCGGGTACAATCTCAACGATCGTATATTCGCAAATATTTCGACGTTTTATTTCGGCGTGCGTTCTTCTAACGACTCGCGCCGCACCCACCGCGTACATTCCTTCAAAGTTTCACCTACTAACGTTGGGCAAACACAATAGCGAGCGTTGGAAAAAAAAAACGTACCGACGAATTTGTCGCGGTCAAAGTAAAAACCTTTACGCGTTTTATCTCGGTTAAAAGAGGAACACGTTTGCTCCGTCCAACCACACCATGCAATACCGTAACGTACCGTACTAAACAACACCCCGTACAACACCATGATAATTCGTGCCGTGCCGTGCCGTGCCGTGTCGTGCAGCGTAGTACGAAGTTTCACTCTGGAATTCGTACGTGAAAATTTCGTGAAGAGTTATTTTCTTTAATAGTCTCAAAGATATTTTTTGTTCCCCGTTTCAACGCGTACCCTTTAAATCGTACCATTCGTTAATACGTAACACGCATATGTATATGTGTATGTACATATATATACATATATATATATATGTGTGTGTGTGTGTGTGTGTGTGTTCCATATAGGAGTGTATTTCCGTCAGAGAAATTGGCCGAAGATTTGTGAATAAATAAATAAATAAATAAATATATATATATATTTTTTTCTAGTTTATATAAAAGAGAATAATTAATGAAAACGAGAGATATAAAACATTTCGTCAATTAAGTCTAAAATACAAACGTTTATCTTCTTATATACGGTCGGTCATAATCAACGTATGTATTAAGATTTAATAGAAAGAATGAATTTTTTCTTTCATACACATCTACACACACATCTACACACACACACATATATATTTTTTTTTCATTAATCTGTTGTCTGATGTCTTCGAATTATTAAGACAAAATTCATAAAGTAAGAACAATCAATATAACGATTTCTTCTTTGTATTAATATACAAAAATATATATATATATATATATATATATATATATATATATATATACATGTATATTTGAATAAAATTCGTACGGAAGACGAAACACGGGTCAAAGTTCATTCGATGAACGATGGTTTTAAATAGGCAGATACATATACAAGTGAGTGTCACTAATCTTTACTTCTTTACCATTCACCCTATATTCTTATTTTTATTCTTCTTCTTCTTATTTTTCTTTTTGTTTCGCAGCTACCATTAAATCAGGTAGAATTTCAGAAAAAACGCGTACACGTCGTCGCGTTTCCTGCGGGCGAATTCCATCAAACGGACTCGGCCACGTTGCGGAATTAATGAATCCGGTGAACGCGCGCGCGCGCGCTTCCGTTCTATCGATTTTCTATTTGCGGCAGGTTTTATTTGGATAGAGTCCAAACGTGAAAAAGTAAAAAAAAAAAAAAGAAAAAGAAGAAGGATAGAAGAGAGAGAGAGAGAGAGAGAGAGAGAGAGAGAGAGAGAGAGAGAGAGAGAGAGAGAGAGATCTCGGTCATTGTGAGAATGCGACCGAGGCACGTATTTATTTACTAATTCTCTTCTGTCCTGCTTGTTGCGTTCGCATTTCGTTTCGTTCCCCTATAATTTTTTGCGTCTCTTCTTCTTTTTTTTATTTTTTTTTTTTTTTTTTTTTTTTTTTTTTTAATCTTCCCTCGAAACACGCTTAAACACTATTTTTTTCCCCACCTCTTCTCTCTCCTCTCTCTCTCTCTCTCTCTCTCTCTCTCTGGCGTCTCATTCTCATTTCCTTCAAAATGATTACTCGCGCGGAAGTTGAATTTTGTTTCATCGTGTCAAAAAAAAAAAAAAAAAAAGAAAGAAAAGAGTAAAAAAAATCGTGTCATCCGTACGATACCCGTAAGAATATTCGATGGCTTAAAAATAAAACGCCGATGGTGGCCACGCGATACCAAAGAGTAGAGATTTTTTTCTTCGTAGAAGAAAACCGTACGTGTCACCGATCCGAGCGTTTTCCTTTCGTCTGTTTTATTTAAAACAAAAAAAAAATAAATAAATAATAATAATAATAATAATAACAATAATAATATAAATGAATGAATAATAATTATGAAATTGAAGATTAAAAAAAAAAAAAAGAAATAGGAAGATCACTTCGACGAGACGATGGAAATAATTAATGGAAAATCGTTCATGTTGTGATTTCGATTTACCATAAGAGACTAGAGAGAGAAAGAAAGGGGGAGAGAGAGAGAGAGAGAGAGAGAGAGAGAGAGAGAGAGAGAGATCGGGAAGGCTCGATGAGATTCTTTCCGTTTTACCTTCAGTAAAATTTCATTTACGTGATAATTTATGCGAGAACGTGAGTGTGAGAAAGAGAGAAAGAGAGAGAGAGAGAGAGATAGAGATAGAGAGAGAGAGAGAGAGAGAGAGAGAGAGAGAGAGAGAGAGAAGAGAGAGAGTGAGATCCGGAAATACGTTCACGTTCAGTTCGATCCCGTATCTCCTCATCATATCAAGCTTTTGGCTCGTTGAAGAACCAGACGGAGGTAGAGGAGAGGAGGAGGAGGAGGAGGAGGAGGAGGAGGAGGAGGAGGAGGAGGAGGAGGAAGGGAATGAAAATCGATCCAAACCAATGGGCGTAAAGTAACGCGGTTAATAAAACGTCTCCCCGTTTTTTTTTTTTTTCTATTTGTCCCAAACCACCGTCGCACTTGCAATTCATTCACGAAGAAGACAGAGAGAGAGAGAGAGAGAGAGAGAGAGAGAGAGAGAGAGACACTTCTCGTATTGGTTACACGATTTTTAAATTGCCTGAATAATGAACGTACCTCGAAGTTATTACATATATGCATTTATGTTCGTTCGCTTATTCGTTGAATTATTCTACTTTACAAATTTCATGGGTTTCGTTCGATCGTAAAGCAAAGAGAGAAAGAGAGAGATAGATAGATAGAGAGAGAGAGAGAGAGAGAGAGAGAGAGAGAGAGGACGGGAAAAAAAGGACAAAAAAAGGAAAGGGAAGGGAATGAAAAAGAGTTGACATTTCTCGTTAGCCGAGAGAATAAATAAAACGGGTCTGATATATTTATTCGGCCAACATTTGGTCTATTTGATTTGACAATGAATATCGAAAGAGACGAGAAATATATATATATATATATAATATTATTGTATATATATATATTTTTTTTATCATTATTCGTTCGTGTATTATACAGATCCTTTTGAATAAACGAAACGTTTGGCTCGTCGGAGTCGCACGTGGGCCAGCCATGTGTATGAGAGAAACGGGCTACGTACGTAAAAGGGGAGAAAGAGAGAGAAAGAGAGAGAGAGGGTGACGAGGAGAAAGAAAGAAAGAACAAAAGAAAAAAATTGAATAAAAAATTGAAGAAGAAAAAGAAAAGGATTGCACGATCGATCGTAAATTTTTTTTCCAATCCGAGGATGAACCTTCTCTCCCACCCACCCACCCACACTCCTCCCCCTCCTCCTCCTCCTCCTCCTCCTCTCTCAACGCCCATCACAATTTCTTTTTTTCCTTCCTCTTTAACTCGGATAACTTTTCGATACCGTTCTACCTTATACGATATCGTCGTTACGTTTAAACGATAGCCAACGTCGTTCCCTTCGATAAAATCTTTCGATTCTTTTTATCATACATTTATCAGATAACAATGTATGTATGCATGTATGTATGCATCTCGTGTCTTTCTGCGAACCATCCCCGAGGATCCTATTTTAAACCAAAAGCTTTCACGAAATTTTCTTCTGTAAAAATATATATATATATATATATATATATATATATATATATATGTATATATATATGTATATATATGCATGTATCGATCGTAAGAAAAAGAGATAAGTTATTCCGAACGGTACGACAATATCACACTATAACCACCACGGACTATAAAATACAAGGAACACTTCATTGCCGATAACGAAAGATCCTTGTGAAAGTGATAGCTATGGGATACCGAGGATAACATTGATGGTGGCGATGGTAACGGTGATGATGGTGGTGATAATGGATGATAATGGTTCGCGATGACGGTGGTGATGTTACTACGAAACATTAGATAAGAACTTGATCGGATAAAACTAGACTAAGAGTTACGAAAATAACTTTCGGGGAATATAAACGAGGGCTTTTATTTGCGTACGCTATTTCCTACGAAGGGATAATGGGTCCTCTTTGCTGCGTACTAATTGGCGGATCTCTTCTACAACTCTCTCTCTCTCTCTCTCTCTCTCTCCTCTCTCTCTCTCTTTCACTCTATCTATCTATCTATCTATCTATCTATCTATCTATCCCATTTATCTTTCTATCACGATCGTAACGAATCCAGTCCGTAACGAGTTATCTTTTATTCGATCTCTCTCTCTCTTTCTCTCTCTCTCTCTCTCTCTCTCTCTCTCTATTTTTTATTTCTCTTTTTAGTTTTTGTTTAATTTCAATTCCCTCGCCGTGTCGTTCGGTGAAGCATCAAAGGAAGGAGAGAAGAAAGAAATAAATAAAAAACAAGATAGAAGAGGAGGATGAGGAGGGTGAGGAGGAGGAGGATGAGGAGGATGAAGAATAAAGAAAGCGAGACTCTCCTAGGAGAAAAATTGATAAATTTTGCAGGAGACAAGACGGCTTGCACGGGTCTGCTTCTTGAGAGATAAGCCAAAGGCTGTCGGGTAATTGGATTAAGTCGATGAATCACGAGACAGAGTTAAGCTGTTTACGTTAACCAAGGCTCCTGCTTCTGCCGTTGCTACCGAAGGTGATGGTGGTGGTGATGGTGATGGTGATGGTGATGGCGATGGTGTTGGTGGTGCTCCGCTGCCGGCTATTATACTTCAACGTATTCTCTTTCCCCTCTTTCCCCTCTTTCTTCTCAATTTTTCCTTTTTTTTTTTTTTTTTTTTTATTTCCTTCGTCCATACAACGGCAGGCGTATCTAATAATCACGATTAGAATCTAATCCGATTGTATAATCAAAGTAATCTCATGTAATTTTCAACAAATACCATGAGCGCGAGATTTCGTTCTTTTTTTATTTCTTCTTCTTCTTCTTCTTATCTTCTTTTATACTCTCTATCTCTCTATCTATCCTTAAAATTTTTCTACCTTTATAGCTTATTTCCTGTTAATTGAGAGCTTCCCACCACAGTACGCTCTCTCTCTCTCTCTCTCTCTCTCTCTTCCCACTAAAACTTTATTTCCCTATATCCATCCGTTCGTCTCTCTTTCTCTCTGACGAGAAAAATAAAAAAAAAAGAGAAAATTCTAATTATGAAACGCGCAGTAGCATTAATTTAATAAAATGCGTCCCCTCCCTCGCCCCTCACCCCTTCCCCCGATCCCACGCTTTCTGAGTCAGTTCACTCAGGTACTATAATATGGTAATAAAATGTCTCTCTTTCATGCTGAAAAAAATTCCCTCGATATTTTTTGCCTTTTTCATACAACGCGAAATAATGTATACACACACACACACACACATACACACACATATACAAATATAATATATATATTTATTCGAGATTTGATATTTGAAAATTATTTTTATTCCGCCCTTTGGTTATACCGTAGTTATTACTCGTTCCATTCGTTCGTCTTTTTCCTTTTCCTTTTTTTTTTTTTTTTAATTTTTCATATCCACTAGTTCTTTTCTCTTTCTTTTTTTTTTATTTTCCTTCTAATTCCGATTCTACGCACCCGTTCCTTTCTTTCTTTCGTCTTTCTTTCTTCCTATTTCTCTCTCTCTCTCTCTCTCTATTTTCGTTCAGCGAACCAATAAAATATCTACCATCCCATATCGACATCGAGCTATCGCGAGCGAACGTCATGCTATCGGTCAAACTGCATAATGCAAAAACGTAATATCACCAGAAACGGATGGTCGGTTTTACGCGACGACAGAGTTATACGATTATATCCGACATTTTTAATATCTCCACGGGAATTCGTCCTGATTGCTTGGCAATTAAAAAACGGTGGTGGCTATCGTACGCGCGAACGCGTATACGACGTTATATCTAATTGTTTTTGAACAATAAAAAAGGAAAGCGAGAGAGGGAGAGAGGGAGAGAGAGAGAGAGAGAGAGAGAGAGAGAGAGAGAGAAAGGAAAGAAATGGGTTGTCATTACATCATCGATATTTCGTTGTCAAGGTTGTCAGTAAAATGTGATGAAAAAGAAAGAGATAAAAATAAAACACAATAAAAAGAAGATATATATATATATATATATATATATATATATATATATATATATATATATAAATAAAGTAAAATTAACGACGAGAAACCTTGAAAGCTTTCCATTCCAATTCGAACGTAATTGTACTGTCCCAAGGGGATTTGTACATATTTTATGTACATACGTACGTTACACGTGCATGTAAATTTACAACGGTCTCTTGACTTTACGTTCTCGTTACTCCGTTAATGTAAAAAAAAAAAAAAAAAAAGAAAAATAAAAATAAAACAACGAGAACGAAACCATCCTCTCTCTTTTTCCTTTTTCTTTTTCTCTCCCATTTCTTTTCCTTCTCCTTTTTCTTTTCCTATCGGGGAGATTTTCTCTTTCGACAAAATATCTCGATAATTACGATTAATATGAGGGAGAGAGAGAGAGAGAGAGTTGGTCGAGATTTGTCCAATAAATATTACGATCGTATTATCAACGCCAACGAGGTAACGAGTATAAATTTGCCCTAAAAAATAAAAAAAAAAAAAAAATAAAAAATTGCGACGACAAAAGATCGACTTGATTATCTTCCCTCATATTTTCCTATCAAGCATAATTTTTAATTTTTCAATGACACGAACGCATAACTATCACACACACAAATAAATAAATAAAAAAATGAATACATACATACATTTATATATACATATATATTTATATATATATTAATATAAATTATTTTATTCATTGCCGATTAAGACAACGTTAATGTATCAATTTTAAACACCTAATATCCGATCGTAGTCCTTTAATATCATTGGTACAAACGACGTTGTTACTTTCCATTGGACTTGGTTAACGGGATTGGACGGTGGGAGGAGGAGAGGGTGGTGGGATAGGGTGGGGTGGAATGGGATATATGTGAGGAGAACGTAGAGCTGGAAAATTACTTTAATTAATGAACCATGTAACCAGGCGTATCCTAAGCCCGGACACACGCCCTACTCCGTACCCTATCCCTACCCTTTCGTCCCTACTCGTTCCACATTACCACCCCTCAACCCCCGTCGATATATATCCTACGTTCGTGGTCTCCACGATTTAACACGGTTAATTGAAACGCCATCGTAATAACACAAAAGGAGATCTAATTACGCGTACACGTATCTACGTTGGATACTCTATTAAGACCGCAGACATAGAGTGAGAAAGAGATAGATAGATAGATAGATAGATAGATAGAGAGAGAGAGAGAGAGAGAGAGAGAGAGAGAGAGATTCAAACACGTAAAACATTTTACGAATTAATTTCACGTCCACCAATGATCATACGTCCATTAATGTTAATACGGATATAAATCGTTTTAATGGCTTATAAACGTTATAATACAAAATGGAAAGGATTGAAAGGCTCGTTTCATAGAAAAAAACGAACATTTCTTTTTTCTCTATGATCGTCGATGATGCCCGTTGATTTGAAATTAAATTTTTTCCTAACAAACAAAAAAATAATATGTACATATATATATATGTGATATAAAGATACATTACAAATTTATTATCGAGATATTACAATATAGATCGTCGAGGATGAAATTTGTAGATAGATAGATAGAGAAAGAGAGAGAGAGAGAGAGAGAGAGAGAGAGAAAGAAGGCAATTAGGCATTATTAATTACAATAAATTTCATTCTCGACGATCTAATACAAATATAAATTAATCGTGATAAACGTTGCGCCGTTCCTTCTTTTCTTCTTCGTAATTTCGTTAGAGATAGATAGATATATAGATAGATAGAGTGAGAGAGTGAGTAAGAGAGAGCAAAAAATAAGAAAAAAAAAGAAAAAAAAAGAAAGAAAGAAAGAAGAGAAAGATTTACGTCGTCGCATGACGATTCCGCGCAATATGACGTCGTTCTTCAGCGATGAGGTATGATCGGATGTGTGACGTCACGCATTGGTTTACGCACACACACACACACACACACATATACACATACACGCACACACATGCACACGCACGTTTTCTCCTCACGCGTACACGTAGAGGCTATGATCTATGCTGTTCGATAATGAAAGCCGATAGATGAGATAACGTTCGGGTTGGTCGCAACGTTCTGGGTGAGTGGGTGGGTGGGTGGGTGGGTGGGAGGGAGGGTGGGAGGGTGAGAGGGAGGGGTTGTTCTCGGTTGATTCGACAATAACGTATAAACTATAGTTTCCGCGAGTACTGTTATTTCAGGCATCGTGTCGTTACCTATATCACGAAAGTGATAGATAGATAGATAGATAGATAGATAGATAGATAGATAGATAGATGGATCGGATAGATTGATAAATAGATAGACTAAAAAATGCGACGAGAAATGGTTTCTCCTATTTGGATTATTCCGACTTTACGTTGATTATATTATACGCACACCTGTGTCCCCGACGAACGCACACCGCCGACTGAACGCTTTCTAACGAAGACGTCGATCGATTTAATAATATTTTACGTTTATTTATTGCTTTATTCGAACTTGAGGTACGCGCACGGTAACGTAGAGGACACGAAATAAACCGAATGTGTTTATGATTTCGAACGTTGTATCGTCACCGATCGATATACTCTACACGAGTTATACCGTACACAAACACACACACACATATATATATACTTATTTACAGAACAAATCGGTTTTTCATATCGGCTCGCACATCCGTGTTCCTCTCTCTCTCTCTCTCTCTCTCTCTCTCTCTCTCTCTCTCTTTCTTTTTATCTCTATATACGTATGCGTGTCAATTTTTTTTTTTTTCTAACTCGATGTTTTCCTTTCCTGTGAATTTTTATGTTTACGATTCGTTTTCGAGTGTACACGCAGTAACGTTTTACGTATGATCCGCTAGAGTGTATATATTTATATATATGTATATGTATGTATGTGTATGTATGTATGTATGTATGTATGTGTATTACGTTGTAGAATTTCCGTGGTGCGATTCGTTCGGTTATATCACAGAGATTTCGTGTTCCTATTTATTTATAGGGTATATAACTAACGAGAAACTCTTAGGAGAATAAATAAAAAAAAAGGGGAGGAACGATAGTGGGGATAGGGGGGTGGAAGGGGAGGTGAGGGAAATGAAAAACTTCGTGAAAAAGTTTTTACACACCCGCATACCGACGTTTTAGCGGCGTACGTGTAACACGTTAACCTCAGTTTTCCGTAATATAATTAATTTTTAATTAAATAACAAAGCTCTCGCGTAGAAAAATGAAAGAAAGTAATATACATGCATTACTTACATACCATATGTACGTACGTACATGTATGCATGTGTACTTGTTTTTCTTTTTTTTCTTTTTTTTTCGTCCGGGAGAGAATTTTATGGAAAAAAAAACGAAGGAAAATGCCAAAAGGAATGAAAACAAAACAAAAAAAAAAAAAAAGAATAAGAAAACGTCTCGTTTAATTTTCGAAACGGGGCCAGTTACGAATATGTGATGCGTTTTCGATTTGATTTCGATGCGAAAAACTCTCTCGGCTGTGTGTGTGTGTGCGCGCGCGCGCGCGTTATTTTTTTTTCTTTTTTTTTTTTTTTACGTATACGTGTTAAAGGTATAAAGTATTTTTTACTTTATTTTATCTCACTTCGTTTTATTGTACTTACGTAAACACGTACGCGTGTATTATACGTGGAATGTCGCGAGTAGGAACGAAACAAAATTTCACTTTATCTTGAAGAATTAAAAAATAAATAAATAAATAAATAAATAAAAAGGGACGATCGTTATATCCCCCCTTCGTACGAGGAGGAGCGGGACAAAAGTTGTTCGAGCGTTGCGCTAATTGGTCCATCAAATTTTAATAATGGAGATTTTAATCGAACGAAATTTTAATTAGACGAGAAACTTTATAATTAAGTTATGGGATGAGACAAAACAAAAAGAGAGGAAAAGATAAGAAAAGAAAATAGAAAAAAGGAGAGAAGGAAAGAAGAAGAAGAAGAAGAAGAAGAAATATATGATATACGTAATTGCTCCTTCGAAATATTCGTCCTGATAAAAAGTAAGAAAAAAAAAAAAAAAAGAAAAAATAATAAAAATCGATAAATTCGAGATCGATTGCAACGAAAAAGAATGGTGCACATCTCTCTCTCTCTCTCTCTCTCTCTCTCTCTCTCTCTCTCTCTCTCTCTCTCTCTTGCTTAATTCGTTATTCGATCGGTTTTATTTAACGAACGAAATCTTCGAGACAACTAAGGAACAAGTACGATTTTCTCTGACGTTAATTCAAAAAATTTCTTTCGCCAACTTTACGAGCAGTCAATGGCGTTTCTTTCTTTCTGTTTTCACTTTTTTTTTTGTGCGGTTGACATCTGAGAAATTCATTCGAAACTCGGATTAAATATCTTACGAATAAAAAAAGGAAAGAAGGATGGATGGATGTGGAAGAAGGAGAGAGAAAATTAAGAGAAGATAATTACTAGTAATTGAAAAGTAATAAGGACGAGAAATTCGAGTTTGCAAAGAAAGAAAGAAAGAAAGAAAGAAAAAAAAAAGAAAAGAAAATTGAGAAAGAAGAATTATGTAAAAGACAATGCTAACGATGTTTCCTTCCTTGAACGAGTTTAATATCTTTTTTTTTCTTTTTTTTCCTCTCATTTCTTTTTTCTTCGTTTTCTTTTCCGCTCGTGAAAGTAAAAAGTTAAAATAAAAATTAAAATTAAAACAAAAAAATAATGTTCGACGGGGTTTATCCCACGAGGAAAATTATGGTAAAAAGGAAAACAAAAAAATAAAAATATATGTATGACTAGTAGCAGTATTAGTAACTAAACAGATTATTGATCGTCAAGTAATGTCGGAATTTTTCATAGTTTACAATTTCAAACAAATTATATTAGTCGTTTTTTTTCTTTTTATTTTTTTTTTATTGAAAATGTTAAGCCATTTTGAGTCTGAACGAATTAACGGATACGCTGTTGTATTTTGTATTGAAACGAAATAAATAAATAAATAAATAAATAACACTGTTGTATTGTTTTTATTTTCATTCGAAAATAGTCATAGTAATTTTTCTTTCTTCCAATCTACAATTTTTATTACTACGTAATATAAAGTAAATGGCACTAGTAATTAAATTTTCGAAACTCCGACAATAATTATCGATCGATCGAACGATATCGACGCGTTACGATTCTCGTATTAAAAGAGGACAGAAGAAGAAGAATACGAAAAAGAGGAAAGAGAAAAAAAAGGAAACGAAAACTATGTTTGTTAACAATGTCTCTTTTAAGTGAGGTTTGAATTTATATCGCTCGAGATTGAGAGAGAGAGAGAGAGAGAGAGAGAGAGAGAGAGAGAGATTTTTTTTAAACCGTATAAATTATCCGTAAAAATTACACGACTAATTATTCCGGTTCGAATAAATGAATATCTATGAAAGGAAAGAGAGATTTGATAGAATCTATTTACATCTCATTATCTCTCTCTCTCTCTCTCTCTCCTCTCTATCTTCGTCTCTTTTTCTCTTTTCCCTTTTTTTTCTTTTCTTTTTTTTAAATCTTTCCCTTCTGACACATTTATCAAAGGGTACATATCTTCCAAGATCAAATGTGGTTTTTGCTTTAACGGAAAACGCGGAAATGATGGTTTTCGTTATAGGAGTAATTAGTAGCTCGTACGTACGTACGTACGTACGTACGTATGTTCGTAAATTTGTTCGTTCGTACGTGAATTTCGATGTGAAAGACGATGGATTATCGAGCGTGACGCTTAACCGTCTGCGAGGATCTTTCTTGCTAAAGAGAAACGTAGTCCAAGCGAGATAATTGAAAGCTTGTTTGTCCTTCCAAGGAATTAACGTTTCTATCGAACTTCCTATCCCTCTCTCTCTCTCTCTCTCTCACTCTCTCTCTCTCAATCTCTCTCAATCTCCGTATATCTATCTCGCTTTTACTCATTTTATTACTAATATGCGTGTACGTCTTCAGGCGAGATGATAATCGAATTAATGTTTCGATCGAATATTCAATCTAATCTCTCTCTCTCTCTCTCTCTCTCTCTCTCTCTGTTTTATTTTTGCTCATTCGATAATCGACGACCACGTAAACGTAAATCTTCGAGCTATATGTACATAAATAATTGAGAGATACAATGGGCGCGAATAGTTCGACGATTTTTGCGATACAATCTTTTTTTTTTCTTTTTTTCCTTTTATTTTCTATTTCTTTTTTTCCTTTTTTCTTTTTTTTTTTTCTTTACCTTAGTATTGTCATCTGAAGAATACGTAGCTCACTGTCAAATGGATCAGCCAGAGATTTAGGACAGCACGCGATACGCCGTTTCCATCGTGCACGGCCGCCGGTAATTCGCCTGTGAACAATAAAACGATGGTGGAAAAAGTAAGAATTATTTTCTGTTTTGTTTTTTTTTTTTTTTTTTTTTTTTCTTTTTTCAGTTTTTTGCAATCTTCCAAGATTATATTCCAAGTTTTATATTATTTGTAGAAAATCTATATATGTATATATAAAATATATATCGTTTCGCACGTCGTTCTCTTTACTGTTTGATTTTTTTTTGTCTTCCTTTCTCCGAATAACAATAACGTTATTATTATAATAATAACAATAACATAAAAGTTATAAATAATTCATAACAATATGAATTTTTCAAAATTACTCTCCTTCATTTCGCTTTTCCTTTTTATTAATTCCAATGACGAAAGTTTTAATGTAATAATATATATAATATATATATATATATATATATATATATATCGTTTCGCACGTCCTTCTCTTTACTGATTTTTTTTTGATTTTTGATTTTTTTTTGTCTTCCTATCTCCGAATAACAACAACGTTCGATCGATAGAGTAAAATAACATTCGAAATTTTTCCTCGTAGGTCCGATTTCCGAAGAAAAAAAAAAAAAAAAAAGAAAAATTCGAAAGAAAGATAGAAAGATAGAAAGATAGAAAGATAGAAAGAGAAAGAGAGAGAAAGAGAAAGATAGAAAGATAGAAAGATAAATATAGAAAGAGAAAAGAGTAAAAGGCCTCGTAAATCGCTACGTTAAATATTTTATTTTCCGCAGGAAAGACTCCGCTTTGCGTTTCTCGTCGTCCGTCCGTCCGTCCGTCCGTACTCGTCGTTCCCACGTCGAGACGGGAACGCATTTGTCATTTCATTAATGGCCGTACTACCCGTCTATAGGTTTTCTGTCAGATGCACTCCGACGTGCACGCGGCGTAGAAGGGTAGTCGGGTGTAGTCGGTTGTGGGCGTTGGATGCGGTGGTGGGTGGTAAAGAGGGATCGAAAGAGGGTTGCGGAGCGGGGGTTAGGGGGGGGTGGGGACGTGGGTGGGGTAGGGGGTGAGGGTGGTTGACGTATTTTGGGTCCCGTCGTCGTTGGCTTCCGCCGTTCGAGCGTGCACTTCGAAGGTAGTTGGCTCTCTTCGTAGATAATAGTTGGATGCACTTGGCTTTCGTCGAAATTATTAAGGTCTCTCTCTCTCTCTCTCTCTCTCTCTCTCTCTCTCTCTCTCTCTCGGTGTCTCTCTCTTCCCCAAACTCAGTCCATCCTCTCCGATCTTATTAATAGATTCGCAACGAAAACGCGAGGCGCCCTTACGATTCGACCCTTACGAATAAGGACCAATATATCGACGAGGACGAGGACGAGGACGAGGACGAATACATTGAAAGGACGACAACGACGATGTTCTCTTTACTGTTCTCTCGTCGTTTGCTTTTTATCATTTAACTACAATCATGGGGTTGGTTTGGTTTGGTTGGTTTGGTTGGTTTGGTTTGGTTGGTTTGGTTTGGTTGGTTTGGTTGGGTTTGGTTGGTTGTACCGAACCAAACTTGGATACGTTTATGATCGTAATATATGTATATATATAATAATATGTAATAATAATAATAATAATAATAATAATAATATATATATATATAACAACAAATACAGTACTGTGTAATATATGAGTGGAAGGGTAGGTGGGAGAGGGAGTGGGGGGGGGGTAGGAATAATCGATGGAGGAGGATTCGTTCGGAGAGTCGTTTCGATTTGTTTGACGAAAGAAAGAAAGAAGGAAAGAAGGAAAAAAAGAACGAGAAAGGGGAAGAAAAAAAAATAAAAAAAATTCGTAAGTAGTTATTAAGAGTAGTTCGTGCGGCTACGGAAATTGGTTCGCGAACATCGATCGTCTCTCTCTCTCTCTCTCTCTCTCTCTCTCTCTCTCTCTCTCTCTCTCTTTGCTACCATCCTCTTAAACGATTCGATAACTTCGATAAAAATCGTGGCCTCTTGGACTACGTCCAGGATCGATACGGAATTTGTCAATTCGTTCTTCTCGATTGCTCTCTCTCTCTCTCTCTCTCTCTCTCTCTCTCTCTGTCTTTCTTTTTCTTTTTCTCTCTTTGTCAGACGACGATCTACGACGTCCACTTTGTTCACATTTCTCTTTCTCTCTCTCTTTCTCTTTCTCTCTCCTTTTTCACGCTCTTTCCTCTTTCCGTTCCACATACTACCGTTCTACCTCTGGCTTGAAAAAAAAAGAAAAAAAAAAAGAAAAAAAAAAGAAAAAAATCTCGAAATCGTGAAATCCCCGTTAGCCATCTTAATCCGGATATTCGTTCTGCCACCTATTTTCACGCTCACAGGGAGGTATGATCGGGCAAATGAGAAAAAAAAAAGAAAGAGAGAGAGAGAGAGAGAGAGAGAGAAGAAAGAAATGAAAGAAAGAAAACAAGAAAAAAAAAAAGATGGAAGAGAGAAAGAGAAAGGGGAAAGTGTACAAAAAAAAAGAAAGAAAGTAAAAGAAAAAAGAAAGAGTCAGAGGGAGGGTAGGGAGGGTAGGACCCTAAGGTTTTCCATTAAAACACCGTAACGTATCAGGGATGAAAGCTGACGTTCGGAGGACAAAAAAAAAAAAAGAAAAGAAAAACAAAATAAAAAAAAGAAATAAAAAACGACGAAGGAAACGAGAGCGATCCTTTTACCCTTTTGTTTTTATTATTTCTTTTTTTTTTTCGTCTGTTTGTTTTTGTTTTTTTTTTTTCGAAGAAGAGGAAGATGAGAACGCACGTATCTTAATTATCATCAAGAATTCTTTTTTGATCACGCGAGATAGAAGGATGCTTCAGAAACGCATCATCCACCCTCTCTTTTTATCCTTCTCTCTCTCTCTCTCTCTCTCTCTGTCTCTTTACATCCTTTCACTCTCTTTTCATTTTTTTTCTCCCCTTGTGTTTTTTTTTCCTCTTTCCTTTTTTTTTCTTTTTTTTTTTTCTTATTTCCTTTTCTTCCTAAGATCTTTTTAATCTCCGCCAAAGGCCATTGACATTTTTACCAAGGCCCCGCACGCTTCGACGCCCGCCACATTCTCGATTCTCGGGGCTTTCGGTAGAAGAATTTTCGGAATTTAAAATTCTAATGTAATCGACGAAATTAAGTTTCATATCCTAATAACTGAGAAAAATATTCTCCATGAATATTGACAAGATTTTTTTTCTTTTTTTTTTTTTTTTTTTTCGAACGAATACGAGGGATACACGCATGCTCGCGCGCGAACTCTCCTTTTTTTTTTCTTTTTCTTTTTGTTATCAAAAAACACGTCAACCTCGAAATTGCCTTGCAATTTTCGAATCTCGAAAAAGCGCGCGACTTGTGACTCGTGATTTTTGTCGTTCGAGGAAAGAAATTGACTCGCGTCTAAACTAAAAAAAAAAAAAAAAAAAATATAAGAATAATAATAAAAAATAAAAAAGAAAAAATAAAAAAATTCCACGTATGTCGAACAAAATTTTTCATCGAACGAAATGCATTCGCGCTTGCGCTCAACTTGGCAGTCGTTCGTTCGTTCGAAAAAAAAAAAAAGAAGAAATTAAAAAAGAAGCGTAATTTTTTAAATTCCAAGCGGAAATTGATCGACGACGAAATAAAGTTATGATTTAATAAAAAAAAAAAGACTCGTCAACAACGTCGAAAGATTATAAATGAATGAAATTCGTTGCCTGTCACTCGAATTATCGAATAAGAAATCGCGATTTGCGATCGTCGAACGGATGATGAAAATAAACTTGCGCGCTTATAAACGTACTACACGAAAAAAAGAAAAAAGAAAATTATATCGATACATTCGTGAAGGTTGTCAATGTTAAAAAAAATAAAATTCATTTCGAATAATCGGATTATAGCAAACACGATCGAGAGATAAGGGAACGTATAAAATTGACGGGATCACGTTTTACAATGATCGACGATTATTTAATTCGCGCGAGGTAACGTTTACGATTACCTCTCCTCCTCCTCCTCCCCCTCCTCCTCCTCCTCCTCCTCCTCCCCCTCCCTACAGCCTTCCTTCAAGCCCGTTGCACCGCATTCGCCCATCGAATATATAACCCAATCCCGATTCTTGTGTGATGTTAAACGAATCGGCGAGAACGGTGATTTTACACGGTACGATTAATGTTACCTCAAACGATCACACGGTTAATGTAACTTCCCAATAACAATGGTATTTCGAGCTGGTGAGCTTGCTTTGCTTGTTCACCGATTTATCGACTCACGTCCGTTGAATGGAATTCCTAAATAGAGGAAAGCAAGCAAGCGTTATATACCCGAACTACACGTTGCACGCGTTGCAGCGCACGGGGGACATACGCGGATAGTAAAACAGTTTCCTATTGCTCACTTCCTCTCTCATTTTAACCAGTCTCTCTCTCTCTCTCTCTCTCTCTCTCTCTCTCTCAAACTCTCAAACTCGTTCCTTCGTTTCCAGTCTGGTCAGTTTTGGAAATAAAAATTTCAATTGTCCGTTCTTTTTTTTTTATCGCTTTTTTCCGGCTGCAACGGAATAGAATAATTTTTTATTTTTTTTTTCGTTTTTATTATTATTATTATTATTGTTGTTGTTGTTGTTTTTGTTGTTGACAAATTGGACAGAAATTTGTTATTCGTATTTTTTTTTCCTCGAGACGTGCGCGTGAACGATACATGCACGTATGTATGTATATTTCTTGAAATATCTCGAGATATTTCGATCGAATCGAAAGAACATTTTCTACGCGATCGAAGTAGAGAGAGAGAGAGAGAGAGAGAGAGAAACGAAAGAATTCTAAAGAAATAAAATCCATCGACGAAATAATACTATCGTTAGCCTTTCATTTTCGTTGTTCACGCAACAAGGATTTTGTAATCCTACGTAACGATCGTCTAGAAACCTTAAACGACATGATCGATCGTCCCAAAGCTACGGTAGTAGGATTTCCCGAGTAAACTACACAACCAACTTTACTACCGAACAATAATCACGTAGAACAACTTATTACTTTCGTGCTTTACAAGACCTTCCTCATCCTCCACCTCATCCCCCTACTTCTATTGTCATCCTACCTACCGATAATTCAACTTGGCAATTTACGAAAATTCGATCGATATTTTCGTTCCCTACCCCTCCCCCCCCATCCACCTCTCCCCTTCCCCCTCCCCGTTTTATATACCCCACGTTTCGCCAAACGCAATTGCTCATTCCACGCCAAAGAATCTGCCTTCCCATCCGTCGGATTTTCAACAATTTTAAATGTCTCAATTATATTCAATCGACGCCTTCGTCCAATTGAAAATTAATTCGTACTTTTTAATTCAATACGATCGACAAGATCGACGATTGATCGTTTTAATTTAACAATCGTCGTTCGGGGGAGAAGAAGAAGAAGAAGAAGAAGAAAAAAAAAGAAGAAAAGAAATTCCGTCGAATTATTTCCCTTTTCACGTTCGTTAAACGTTCGAACGATTTTAGTTTATCCTAGAACGAAATTATGAAATTATTTGTATTGAAGGGTAATCGGAAAATTTTCTTTTTAACTAAGATCGATTTTTACAATGAAAGGATATATATATATATATATATATATATATATATATATATATTTATACACACACATACACACATATATGTATGAAATAATATAATTTTTTTGTTGGTCTGAACGAAAATTATTGAAAAAATTCGCGAGAAGGGAAAAAAAGGGGACTAAGAGGAAGACTCATGGGGATTAATTATAAGGGGTTGAATGGGGATGACCCCGTTAAAGAAAGAGAGAGAGAGAGAGAGAGAGAGAGAGAGAGAGAGAGAGAGAGAGAGAGAGAGAATGGTATCCTTGGATCAGAAACGATGGGAGACAACGTGCTTCGAAGGCATTTCTAAACCAGGACGTTAGACTTGGAAGAGAAATCGCACCTTGGTGAAAGGGCTTGACCTCTTGACCTGCCGACGTAATCCGGTAATTTCTCTTTCTTAGATGTCTCGAAGGTTATGGTGGTAAGCCAGATAGACAGAGAGACAGAGAGAGAGAGAGAGAGAGAGAGAGAGAGAGAGAGAGAGAGAGAGAGAGAGAGAGAGAGAGGTGAATACTCGAACGTAGAACCAATTAAACCGATGTATCACCGAATACGATCGAAATCGCCAATCAAAATCACCAATCAAAATCGCCAATCAAAATCGCCAATCAAAATCGCCAATCAAATCAAAATTGTTACCCTCGATGACACTTGACGAAGCAATCGTATGGTGGGAACATACGATTAAATGACTTACTATCGATTTAATAGGATACATGGGTACTTAAACTTCGAAATAAAATTGTGAAAAAATGTATTGTACAACCAATACTCTATCCCCAATTCGTAATTTATATTACATTAAGTTAAATGAAATTTGAAATACAATACACGGTAAATCATACGTATACTATTGTTCTTAGGGCTCTTTATATGATACTTTTAAATTTGAAATAAATTTATATTATACACACACACACACATAAATACACACATACACACACACACATATATATATATATATATATATATATATATATATATATAATATATAATAAAAAATAAATAAAAAGAAAATTATTATACAACTATACGACTATATCGGAGTTAATGAAATTGATTATAGAAATATATTTCAATAATAATAATAATAATAATAATAATAATAATAATAATAATAATAATAATAATAATGATATTCCTTTAAACGAATCCCCCATGTAAATCATTGGGTGAAATAAAAATCGTGCATTTCATTGTTGACTCCTAGTTCCATCTAGTTGGCCTTTCTAGGAGAGTATAAATTTTCCAACGTCTCGAGTAGTTGGCATCGTACGATGTAAATTTCCACGATGTCGTACGAGCGCTATCAAGAAGGAAGAGGAAGAGGAGGAAGAGGAGGAGGAGGAGTAAAAGGAGGAGAAGGATGTGGATGGAGGGGAAGGGAAGAGAAGAAAGGATTTATGCGGATTTCACCTTCTTGCGTCCGCTTCCTCACGTTTAACTGCTTGCGGTATTACGAGGACAATGGCGGTAAAACTAGCCTAGAAGTACTTTTGCAAGTAGTTTCCTCGAGACCTCGAGACTGTGGTCTATGACCAAGGTGGGAGACGATGAACGAGATTCTCGAGACTTTCGTTGTTCCTACGACGAAAAAGCGGAGGACGAGGGTGAAAGGGAAAGAGGAGATAAAAATAGAGAGATAGTGAGAGAGATAGAGAAAGAGAGGAGAAGAATAAAGAGACAGTGAGAGTGAGAAAAAAAAGAGAGAAAAAAGGAAAGAAAAATAAAGAGAGAGAGAGAGAGAGAGAGGATAAAGAAGAAAAAAAAAAGAAAAAAAAAGAAAAAAAAAGAAAGAAAAAAAATATATAAATATATATATATATAGAGAGAAGGGTTAAAGGACTAAAAAATCAAAATGAAAAAAAAAAAAAAAGAGAAAACGACGAAAAGTTAAAAGGAAAAGATGAACGTTCGAAGAAGAAAATATTGCATTACTTTAAACCCCTACACGTCTTTCCACCAATTTCTTTTTTATTTTTCTCTCTTTTTTTTTCTTTTCTTTTTCGAATCTCATTCATACGATCCCTGAGATTTCTATAGGAACGTTTCGGATAAGAGGAAGAATAAAAGAAGAGAGAGAGAGAGAGAGAGAGAGAGAGAGAGAGAGAGACAGGGAGAAAAATCCAAAAAGAAATTAAAAAAAAAGAAGAAGAAAAATAAAAGAAAAGAAAAAGAAGAGAAACGTTCGACAAAGTAAATATTTCATTTTCCTAAGCCACCCACTGCCGTGAGAACTCTTCTAATTTTTCGTTTCTTTTTTTTTTTGTTTTTTTTTTGTTTTTCTTCTTTTCTCTACTTTTCTTTTCTCTTTCATTCGATCCTTGAGATTACTTTGGAAATCTTTCGATTGGCTTTAGCGTTAATCAAATCTTATTGGCAGGGAGGCCGAGAGAAAGAAAGAGAGAGTGAGAGAGATAGATAGATAGATAGATAGATAGATAGATAGAGAGAGAGAGAGAGAGAGAGAGAGAGAGAGGGAGGCCTGTGTTTCCGTTTTCTTTTACGGCCACCTTCGAGTGCCTTTTACGGATTTCGTTTCCTTTAACTTTCCTAACTTTCGGATAACACATCCGAATAATAAAGCAAGACTCCTCAATTAAAGCCTCGGCTAGTCTCATTCTGGATCCTCTTACATGAACCCCGCAAACGATCTTGTTCTCTCTCTCTCTCTCTCTCTCTCTCTCTCTCTCTCTCTCTCTCTACACACACACACACACACACACACACACACACACACACACATATATATATATATATCTGTCTGTCTCTCTCTCTCTCTTTCCCTTTTTCTCTGAAACTTTTAAAAGTTATTAAGATCTAAAAACGAATTAACACACACACACAGACACACAGACAGACACACAGACACACAGACAGACAGACAGACAGATACACGTACGTATACGAACCGTGTAAAATTGTGTAAAATCACACATAAACGATACGCTCACACTCTCACGTATTACCTAAGTATTACACGTACGTAAGCCCCAAAGGCAAAAATCTTTCAACGAAATGTTACGCTTATTACGTCCGTGTAAAACCACCGAGTATTAAGAGTGAACAGTAAAATTTTTAACGTCCCTTTAATTAATTAAACTAACTAGAACGGATTATAGACGCTCAAGACGAAATCTCCGAATGTTCCCCCTTCACTTTCTTTCTCGGAATAATTACTCGGATAATGAACTAATTCCTTCTCTCTCTCTCTCTCTCTCTCTCTCTCTCTCTCCTTTTTTTTTTTAGAGCAAGTGGATTTATTTCTCTTTTATATAATAGATTTGATTTTCTTTTCGCGTCGGAATGATTCAGTGCCAACTCGAGAACGAACGAACGAACGAACGAACGAACGAACGACTCGATCAATATTCAACGCGAGTATAACGCGACATACATACATACGTGCATACATACGTGCATACATGCATACGTACATGCATCTTGACATCTCGAACAGCTGTAACGAAATCCGATATTTCTCGTAGCTCGTAGTCGTTGTTGAAAATGTCCTTCACATTTCGCGCCCCGTGAATTTTTCCTTTTTAAATTCGTACTTTCACGATCACCATCGAGAGAGGAGGGGAGGGTAGGGGAAGGGAGGGGAGGGGATATTATTCCTCGTCAATTGGGAAGATCGATCGAGAATAGCTAATATATATATATAACCCCATGGGCATCGATGGTGGCTTCGACAAATTTCACTTTCCAAGAGTCTCTATCTTTCTCTCTCTCTCTCTCTCTCTCTCTCTTCTTTTTTTGTGCTTTTTCCTTCAATATATTTTTTTTTCTCCAACAACAACCACAAATAACGAAAAGAACAACGACGACGACGTCGTACGTATCGTCGTTTTTACATTCAACGATTTTCTTTAATCGTTTGCGACAACAACGTGTCGTCGCATCGAAATATATATTCTCGAAGTTATTTATACCTGTTCGATAACAACGTTGATTGTAATTGACGTTTATCGATGAAAGAATAAAGAAGAAAAAAGAATGAAAGAAAGAATATATATACATATACATATACATATATATATATACTTCGTACTCGGTTAAGCTCATCTGGACGTTGAATTTTACACGTCTTATTGCACAATCGTATGCAATGTTGCATATTTCAATAAGGTCGTTCGAAATGAAATTTATATATACATATATATATATATATATATATATATATATATATATATTTTGTGTGTGTGTATATATATAAACGATCGTGATCAACAATGTTCATATACGATTTCTATGACGACAAAGTGTAATATCGTTTTGAAAGTGTTTTCAAAAAAAAAAAAGGAAATGAATTTTACGAAAAAAAAAAAAAGAAAAAAACAAGAAACGAAGAAGAAAGAAAAAGAAAAAGGAAAAGGAAAAGGAAAAGCGAACGGAATCCATATTATAATCGATAAAAGAAATTTTACTTTTATCGAATAAACGAAACGCTAACGTCGCGCGGGATTCGTTTTTTTTCCCTTCTTTTTTTCTCTTTTTTTTTTCCTTTCTTTTTTTTTTTTTTTGTTCACGTCGACTCCTCTTCCATGAGACCGCAACAGATGGCAACATAAAATACCGTAGGCGAATAGTTATCACAGCTAGAGCACATCGTTCTCGGATTTCGCGCTTCTGCGTATGTGCTTAAGGATAAAATGGCATTACGGCGATATAAAACACGTGGGTGACAAGTAAGGAGAGCGAGAAAAAAAGAGAGAGAGAGAGACAGATAGAAATAGATGGATAGATAGATAGATTGATAGATAAATAGATAGATAGATAGAGGTCATAGCACATTTTTCACACGCGTGAAAAATTTTAGTGCGAGAGTATATCCTCCACCCTCCAACCCACCCTCTCACCCACCCCCGTTACGTGCGTACGTGCATGTGTGCGTGCGTGCGTGTGCTTGCGTGCGCGAAGCTGGCGAATGGACGCAAAAGAGGAAAGAAAAAGTAACGGAAAGCGAAGAATAAGAAAAAAAAAAAAAAAAGAAGGGAAAAAATAATAAAAGGAAGGAAAAAAAAAGAAAGAAAAAAAAAAAAAACAGGGGAAGTAGCGCACGGCCTTCAGCGGCAATTTTTTTTTTAATTTTTTTTTATTCTTTTCTTCCTTCTTTTCTTCCTCCCTTTTTTGCCCCTTTCTCTCTCGGCTCTCATCCCTCCACCCCCACCCCCTACCCCACACTCCTCCTCCTATCTCTCCTCGTTTCACGGCGCCACCCTCCTCGACTCATTTTCATGCCGCTGTCACATTAGGGCTACCTGGCACTTCCATTTTCCATGGAAACGCGTGACATCGTCGTTCCCTGGACGAGTTAGTCGTTTCAACTCTCCGTTACTATTGCAACATTTTTCTTTTCTTTTTTTTCTTCTTCTTTTTCTTTTTTTTTTTTTTTTTTTTTTTTGATCACGACGTCCGCCATTAAGATCTTACGTGAGCTCAGAGACATTCCGAAAACAAAACTCGCTAAAACTCGTTCCTTCGTATCAAATTCTTTTTTCTCTCACTTTATTTATACACGTACATATACATATATATTTGTTTTTCTTTTTCTTTTTCTTTTTCTTTCTTTTTTGTTTTCTCTTTATCTTCAACCACTCGCGATGTCGATGAAAAAGCGAAGATCCCAACGAGATCGTTGAAAAGGGGTGGGAGTGGTTTTTAATTCTTTCGAGACGATTCACCGCGTTTGAAAAAATGTCCAGACGGTGATAGGACAAACAGGAGGACAAGATTATTTATTTACGTACGTGGTGGATGAGTAGATACGTACTAACGTATCGTACGTACATATATACATACATACATACATACATAAATACATACATATTATATACATACATACATAAGTAAAGACGTACACTAACATTCCGACAAGTTCAGAGTGTACAGGCTGGGTTTTATAATAAAACGAGTTAATCCGAAATGGCGTTGAAGTGATTTATCGTCGTAAAACGCACGTTAAATCGTGCTAAGGATAAATCCATTCTCTTTCGCTTCTTCCTCTTATTTTTTTTCTCTTTCGTCTCTCTCTCTCTCTCTCTCTCTCTCTCTCTCTCTCTCTCTCTTTTTTCTTTTTCTTTTTCTTTCATTCGACTCGACGGTCGAGGAAAAGTTCGAAAACGTTTTTGAATTAAGATAGCTGAGGGAACGCGAACTCTCTCTCTCTCTCTCTCTCTCTCTCTCTCTCTCTCTCTCTGTCAATCTATCTCTCGAGATTAACAACTTCTTACTACGCGAGAAACGAGTCCAGTCGTAGTAACGTCGATTTACCTTCAATTTACTCCTTCATCCCCGTTTCCCTTTCTTTTCCCTTTCCATTTTTTTCTCCCTCGCCCTTTTATCCACTTTATTTTCTGTCTTTCTTTCTTTCTTTCTTTCTTTTCCTTTTATCCGTTCTTCCCTTCGGTAAGAAAAGGTTCTTCGTGAAAGGAAAAGAAAAAAAAAAAAAAAGAAATAAATGAATAAGGGGATGGGAAAAGAAAAGAAGGACGAAAGAATACAAATATAAAAAAAAAAAAAATAAAAAAGAAAAAATAAGGAATCATTGGAAGGAAGTAACGAGGAAAAAAAGAGAGAAGGGGGAAGAGGGCCGTGTTATAATGATGAATGGCACGGATTGAATGCAACGACATCCAAATAAACACGAATATTCTAACGGCGATGTACATTTAATTGTACATTTAAATTGGTTACGAATAAATATAGTTACTTTAATTGAAAACCACTTTTCGATTGAGCGATAAGTATTTGTCGAAACTTTTGAATTTCTTCCTTCTTCATCGTCTTCTAAATGAGATTACGAAATTCATTGATTGAACACGATTATGCGTAACAGTAAATGTATTGGTCGTTGGATCGACTCCATTGGTTAAGCGACAGTAATAAGATTTTCAATTAAAAAAAAAAAAAAAAAACCTGTCTTGTTCGTTTGAATTAAAGCGATGAAAAATTCTAAAATTCATTTATTTATTTATATTCATATTAATAGTTATATCGGTCAAATCAATTATTTATAGAGATTTACGCGTGGGAATTTATTATTAGCGTTAAATAAAATAAATTATTAAATAATATTGTTAAATATTGTTAAATAAATATTGTCATTAATTAAAGTTCATCCCTCTCTATCTATCCACTCATCCATCCATCTATCTGTTTATCTAATCATCTAACTATCCGTCTCTTTAGGTTTATTAAAACATTACAACATTGTTCGGTCATTTGCTTCTCGACGCATATCAGACATATCGTTCTTAATTTTATGACGTATTCCGAGTTAGTTCAACATAGTTTGAATCCTGTAAAACCGCATTACTGCATCTCAAAAGGATTAACGAGCCATGTACATTCATACATTCAAAAGCAAAAGCCCCTCGCGTGTTTAACATCAGGCTCTTCTTTCATACGAACTAATGATATAGTAATTAACATTGATATCATTTTGATTTAGATTGATATAAAGAGATGTTAAATCTCTCTCTCTCTCTCTCTCTCTCTCTCTCTCTCTCTCTTACTTTTTGTCTTTTGTTAAGCAAATAAAAAAGAAAAAAAATATATATTCAAGGATTAAGAGTCCGACCGTTAGCGTGTACCCGATGATGTTCCCTCGATTCATTCATTTCTTTATTTATTTATTTATTTATTTTTTTTATTTATATACATTCAAACATTTTATTAGAATTAATTAATTAATTTTTTCCAACTCAATTTGCCTGGTTTCGTTCACTTTCTTTCTTTCTTTCTTATATCTTTTTTTTTTGGCGTTTTGAAAAGTTGATACGAAATTCTTTTTTATTCAATTATATATTTCATTATATATATATTTGTGTGTGTATGTATGTATGTATGTATGTATGTGTGTGTGTGTGTGTGTGTGTTCATTTTTGTTACTAACGAAGCTTTTGTTCGGATAACCGTACGACGTACGAAAGATTTATAAACGGAGAATACGTACTGTCCAATAAAATGGCGCTCTTTCGGAAATGAATCTTTATTGCAAGTGTTATTACGTCCGACGCAACCAGCATCTCTCTCTCTCTCTCTCTCTCTCTCTCTCTCTCTCTCTTTCAATAAAGGTTTTACGTTACTACTTTACGAGTTCCCTTGCTTTAGATATTGCGAGAGAGACACAATGTAAATAATGCAATCGAAATTACTCTCTGAGATGTCTTGTTAAAAAAAAAAAAAAATAAAAAAAAAATATATATATATAATACGCTTATGCTAAAGTGAATAATTGTTGACAAGATCGGCAACATTTTGTTTGTTTACATCTGGCTCGTACCTTTCTACGATAAAAATATATCTTTAACTTCGAGCTTATGTAAATTTTCAATTAACGAACGAGCCTTTCAAATTATTACCGTCATCATCATCATCATCATCATCATCATTATTATCAATGTTTTAACTGAATCATACGTACATAAACTTTAAATAAATAATAAAAAAAAAACTAATAACAATAATAATTACAATAATAACTATAACCAATATTTATTTACTAATCCCATATCAACGTGTACAGTGATTTAATCGAATCCACAGATTTTTAATAACGCAGCGCGTACGGCCGAAAAGGGATTCGCGCGGAACGAAAAAACGAATGAAAAAAAAAAAAATTAAAAAAAATAAAATAAAAACAAAGAAGAGAGAGAGAGAGAGAGAGAGAGAGAGAGAGAGAGAAAATTCTTTTCACCGTATGGCAAGGAGTGAGGAAGATAAAAAAGGAAAAGAAAACAGAACATAAAACGTAGACTAAGAAGAAGAACGAACGAACAAAAAAAAAAAAAAAGAAAAGGAAGGAGAAGAAAAAAAAAAGGGAAGAAAGAATGAAAGAAAGGGGAAAGTGGAAGAAGGGAGTTTCATCTCCTGTAACATAACATACTCACCATTGAGAACGTGAACGGCTATAGTAGTCTTGGCTATTCCAGGCACCAAACAACTATAGTTACCGGCGTGCCTCGGGCTGGCTCTTTCGACGATGAGAGTTGTTACTATCACAAGGACCTCCTTGCCCTCTGTCATCTCCGTTGTCCTGTTCTCGCTGGAAAACGAGATAGAGTTTTTTTTTTTTTTTTCTTTTCTCTTTTTTAACCTTCGGTGTCACCTTCGACATACAACGAGATCTTATTCCCTAGCACGATAATATTTCTCTTTACTTCTCTCTCACTCTCACTCACTCTCCTTCTGTCCGTCTCTTTATTTTTTCCTTTTATATACTTTCGCAAATTTTTTTTTTTTTTTTTTTTTTTGAAGAGAGCGTGGGCGAGAGGAAAGTAAGAGTATCATCGTTTTTTCGAATATTTCACGAACGTGGAGAACACACCGTTTTAGTTACCAGGCTATAAAGAAGCTTACGAAGGTATACGAGTAACTGCGTTATACCACGTTGCCTGATAATTTCATTAAGAAGCTTACTTAGATGTTGCTCCTGGAATATGTTAACCAACGTGCGTAAGTACCATACGTATGTATGCATTTATGAATGTAAGCGTTACAAGATATTCTCTATCTCTATCTCTCTCATGTACGTATGTATGTATGTATGTATGTATGTATGTACGTACGTATGTATTTATGAATATAAGCGTTACAAGATATTCTCTATCTCTATCTATCTATCTTTCTTTTATACGAACATACGTGCGTATACATACGTATATACATACATGTATATGTTATGTACATATGTATATGAATGTGAGCGTTACAATATATTCTCTTTCTTTCTCTCTCTCTCTCTATCTCTCTATCTCTCTATCTCTCTTTTATGTATGTACGTATGTAATTTATTCAAAGAAGCAAATTCGAAATTATATATATATATATATATATATATATATATATATATATATATATATATAATTATTATATATATATAGAGAATATATATATATAATTATTATATATGTATATAGAGAAACTCACCTGACGTTATCAGATAACGTTTCGTCTCCTCTCGTCCAAACGACCGTTTCATTTTGAGATTCTAATACGTCTCTAGCCTCGCATCTCAAACGTAGGACGCTCCCAGCTTTCAGGTGTCTCTCCTTGGCGACCGTTCTACCGGAATCGTCGGTTATCGTTAACGTTGGTGCTGAAACAAAAAGAAAAAAAAATAAATAAATAAATAAATAAAGAAAAATAAAGAGAAAACAAAACAACCATTTCGAATGAATGAACGGAACCAACGAACGAACGAACGAACGAACGAACGAACGAACGAACGAACGTGATCGAACGAACATTTTTTTAAAGTAAATATGACGTTCGGGGGAGTGTGTGTGTGTGTGTGTGTGAGAGAGAGAGAGAGAGAGAGAGAAAGAAAGAAAAGTTTCTATTTCATTCGTTCGTAACGTTTTGACGTTAGTTCCTTTTTATTATTTTTTTTTTTTATTTTATTTTCTTTTAAACGTTGGTATAACTCCAACTTTACTTCGAACTTCGAAAATATAACATTTTAATTTAAATTCTCTCTTTCTCTTTCTGTCTCTCTCGTTGTGCGTGTGCGCGCGTGTATGTGTGTGTGTGTGTGTGTGCTCGTTCGTATTCGTTCGCATTAATTTAAAATATTTATCATTTAATTTTGGAATGATCAAACTTAATTTTAATTCATATATTTAATAACAATACAATTAATTTAATTCAAAGGCCCTTTCCATTACAAAAGACCATCGAATTGTTTCCTATTTTCTTTCTTTTTCTTTCTTTTCTTTTTTCGATATAAAAAAGTGTCATCGTTCGTTCGATTAGATATTCAAATAATATACGTTTTCGACGAAGTCGACATTATACGCTGTCATTCATTTACTTATTTGGATGTAAATGAAATAAAATGAAATGAAATGAAATGAAATGAAATGAAATGAAATGAAATACTCGATAGTCTGAAAATACTCAACATTTTCTTCTTTCCTTTCTTTTTTTTTTTTTTCGAACGAAACAGCAGAACAAGATGATAAAACAAAGTCTCTTTCATTTATCAGATGTACATCGTTTCAATGAAAAATATTAAGAATTTTCAATGTAAAAAGTCTCACTCGTTCGTTTAAGATATAGAATATTGAAAACGTTTTGAATAAATGAAAAAAGAAACGTCAATTTAAACGTAAGACTATTAAAAATTTCGATCTCCATTTATCGGCCAACTCAATATCATCATCATTATCATCATCATTATTATTATTTCACGATACGTTCTTGGAAAAAGCAATTTGGCAAATTTTTCTCCTGGCATCGAGCAGACAAAGAAGAATAACATTACATACATAAATACATAATTTCGATGTAACAAAGATTGAAATTATTCTAAACGATCTGTACGAATAAAATTTCCAACATCGCAGAACAAATTTACGATAACGACGGCCGTGGCCGGTGTACGGGTCTTATCTCTTAAAAGAATTCAAATTTCCCGCCTTTGAAAAACTCTCCCATCGTATTTCTTTCGATACGCGTACGAGATAAAATACAGAGAGAGAGAGAGAGAGAGAGAGAGAGAGAGAGAGAGAGAGAGAGAGTAAGAAGGTAAAGAATTAAAAAAAAAGAAAAAAGAAAAAATAGAAAAAGGACAAAAATTATAAAACCAAATGATATCTCACGATGTGTGTGTTCGTAGGGTCGCGCGAATTATTTCTCTTTTTTTTTTTTTTTTTTTTTATTCTTACGGATTTTCGAAGTACCCTTTTTCTTTTTTTTCCTTTTTTTTTCTTTAGTTTCCGATTTCTTCTCGTCCTTTCTTTTTTTTTCTTCTTCCTCCACGTTTTATAAGAGGAGTTAGAAAACGTCTATCGTAACGAGATCCTTTTCGTAGAAAAATCGTCGTTAGGATTCAACGCGAACTCCAGGCCACGATTTTCAAGTCGACCACTATGCAAATTTGATGGTGCTCTCTCTCTCTCTCTCTCTCTCTCTCTCTCTCTGTTTCTTCGTCCTTTATCTCCCTGTAACCCTCCTAAAGCCATAATTTTTCCATTCTTTTCTCTTTATCTGTGTTCTCCTCTATCTTCTGCTCCTCTTTCTCCTCATCCTACTTCGTCTTCTTCTATTTCTTCCATTATATCTACTTCTATTTCTACTTCTCGTTTAGAATTTGTCCGTAAGAAAGAGAGAACAAAAAAATATATATATATGTGTATGTGTGTGTGTATTTGTGTGTGCGTTCAACATTTTTACAACAGTTCGTATTTATTTATACGATCAGTTATTTTTCTTTAATCGATATGAAAATATTTTTTTAAATAAATGTCAAATAGAATATATATATATATATATATATATATATATATATATATATATATATATTTCTTAAGCGTCGATCCATCATCGATCCTTACGAAAAATGATGATAATGATCTAGGGAGGCGCACGTAGGTATCCAAGAGACGATATACTGTCCCGTGGAAAAACCATTTCCCCGTAAGTGGTGACACACCATAAACGTTTTCATATAATAAGCTTACGCGAACGGATGACGCTTAAAGTGACGAGAGCCAAGTGATTCATCATGTCGGGCGCATCCGCCAAAACCACCACCGTCTGATTGATCACGACGTATTGCGGATAAATAATCGTCCTTCTAACCACGCTAAAAAGATGCGCTACATCGTAAATCTCTATCTTCTTATCTCTCTCTATCTATCTCTCTCTCTATCTCTCTCTCTCTCTCTCTTCATAAATTCAAATTTTCTCAAATTTATTTATTTTTTCCTTCTACCCTCGATAAAATTATTTAACCCTAGTTCGCGTGGCACGTCAATCGACCACAAAATTGTGCAGATCGTGTTTACTATCGATCGACAGCTCGAAAGAAATATAACAACGAAATGTCAATTGTAATCGAAACGATTTCAAAAAAAAAAAGAAGTTCGTTCTCGTTCGATGGTGGTTAAAAATGAACGAAAAAAAAAAAAATAAAACACAAGAAACACGAAAGTACGATTCGAAAGTAACGAACAACGAACGACCATTGATTTGACCTATCCTATCGATTATTTAACGCGATAAACGGGATTAACAATATTTTTTTTTTTTCCAATACGAGGGATAAATTAGATCGTAACGAAAGTCGAACGGGCGTCACGAGTATCCATCGATTTATTAAAAAAAAATTCATGACTTTACGTTTATATCCATGTCCATATTATTTAGAAATTAATCGATAGAAATTCATCTTCGTTCGATTCGATCATCGTAAAAGCGTATACGTAAGTATTTTACGTATACATTTTGCATCATCGAACGTTAACGAAACTTTAGTATAGAAAAGCTGATCAAGT
>OU427002.1:1604402-1634402 GCA_911387935.1 Dolichovespula saxonica
TCTCTTTCTCTCTCTCTGTAGCTCTCTCTCGATATATATCCACGATATATCGAACAATTTTTGATCGTCGTGTAATATCTCATTGTACACTTTCCTTACTACGCGACATATCGAACGATCCAATTTACACGATTTCACGTGTCTCCCCACTTATTCCTCCTATATCACCCCCCGCCCCTCTCTCTCTCTCTCTATCCTTCCGTTTATTCCTTTTCTCTCTTATTCTTTTATTTTCTATCGTTTTTATTTTTATTCTTATTCTTATTCTCTTCTCGTACGATAATGCCATCGTGGAATATTTATTTTTTTATTTTATTTAAGAAATAAAAAATAAAATATATATACATATATATGTGTATTCGAAATGATACATTTTCATCGTTAATAAATTTTATTATTATTATTATTATTATTATTATTATTATTATTATTATTATTATTATTATTATTGTTATTGTTATTATTATTATTATTATTATTATCACCGGTGGAAAATTGAAATATCTAATTGAAACCATTAATAACGTTAATAATTAATATATCGTGAAGGATTGACAATAACATTCGCGATTTAGTAAGGGGAAAACCTTGAAACGTCTTCGCAACTTACGTCTCGTCGAAGAAAATACAACCTCTTATTCTCCTACCCCAACCCTTCTTCTCTTTCTCCCTCCTTCGGACGACTTTTACGATCGAGCGAACTTTAAGTACCGTCCTTTACCTTCCTTCTTTTCAGTCTTTACTACCCATCTCTTCTTTCTCCTATCTCTCTCTCTCTCTCTCTCTCTCTCTCTCTCTCTCTCTCTCTTTCAAACTTTTTCTCTCTCTTTTTCTCGATCAGGTTCAAAACGAAAAGCTTTGGCTTCTACGAAATAATATCGGACCGGCTATTCAATACTTCTTCTTTCTTATAACCACAAGAAAACTTTGTCTCTCTCTCTCTCTCTCTCTCTCTCTCACTCTCTTTCTCTGTCTCTCTCTATCGAATAAAATTCAACAATAGTATTCAATAAGTTCCTCACTCCGATAATAAGATTTTCCAATAAAATGTATTCCCTCGAAATATCTATATAATATCTCACTTAACATCGTTAACACATCCGTATATTTATTTATTCGTGATGTCGAATAGAAGAGAGGAACAAAAAAAAAGAAAAGAAAAGAAAAGAATGAAGAAACGGTATCACCGATAAATCCTATTTATATGACGATCTAATCGATATTTTGATTAGAATTATTACTTTTACAGCTGATCCTTGTTTCTCGATAATCCTTTAAAGATAACCGGGTGTCCCGTAGTAGTAGTCAAGAGGGATCAATTTTTCTTTTTTTTTTTTTTTATTTATTTATTATCGAACGAATCGAGAAATTTTATGTACCGTCCATTCATATTTCTCTGTCATTCGTTCATTTATATTAATATTATATATATATATATTTATTTATTTATTTATATACTTATTTATTGTTTTCTTTCATTATAGGAATGAACGATTTCACTCTCTTGAAAGTTTATGGACTCGATGCAAATAATTCCGCACCTGTGCCAAATATATATATATATATATATATATATATATATATATATATATATATATATATATATATATATATATTCAAGATGATAACGCGCTTGTTTAACGTAAAGCGAGTATAACTTGTAAATTAATCGGTAAATCCGCGACAAGGAAAGTTCGATATGGTTCATGAATACTGGAGGTGAGACAGAGATAGATAGAGAGAGAGACAGAGATAAAGAGAGAGAGAGAGAGAGAGAGAGAGAGAGAGAGAGAGAGAAGCTTTAAGTAAACTAAAATCAATATCTAACGAAACAATGAATATTCAACGGAATATTTATCGACGTTATCGATTTAAGTATAAGCCTACCCATGGATAATAATACGAATTCTAGCAGATTTAGGATATCCACGATTATACTGATCGTGAGAGAGAGAGAGAGAGAAAGAGAGAGTTCACTTCGATCGGTTGTCACATCGACTTAACGTATTATTTACCACCCTCCTCCTCCTCCTCCTCCTCCTCCTCCCGCCCACCCTCCCATAAAAATATCGACTTATATCTCACGTAACAAGTATTATATCACGCCGTCTTATCAGGACGAACAATTATGTCTCATCGCATCGTTTAATCTATAATTAGAATTATATTCATAGAATATATATTCATGAAAACCAAAAAAAAAAAAAAAAAAAAAAAAAAGAAACAAATTAAAATAAATAAATATATACATATATGAATGATTTGCAATAAGACGTGTTTCGTCGATACGTATCAATCTCGAATACGAACGATTTTCTATAATGGATAATCGATTAGTTTGGTAAGTTGATGGATAGCCGTGTCCCTTTCCCTTCCGTATCCTTTCTAACTCGTCCCTCTCTTCCTCTCCTCTCCCTCCTGCCCCGCGAAACCCTACCCTCCCTCCCCCACGCACCGGCCGCGATAATATTGGACGAAAAAAGAAATAAAATCGAACGCAAATAAGAGAGATTTTATTCCCCGTCGTACGAGCGTACGAATTGTTTGACTTTCGTGATTAAGCATAGCCGATAACGATTATACAATAACGTTTCACGTTTCGAATACGATTTGTTTTCTTTCTTCTTTTTTTAAATCGACCGAGAGAGAGAGAGAGAGAGAGAGAGAGAGAGAGAGGGGGAAAAAAATTAATTCACTTCTACGGACAAAATTATACGATATTGCGTATTATGTATACACGCTCGATCGTCGAATAACGTGAAAAGATATCTCTTGATTTTTTTATTCTTTTTTTTTTTTAAATAATCCAATCTATTTAATTAAGACTTATTATCGTCGAGCTTAGTCGTTACCTTTCTTCATTTTTTTTCTTTTTTTTTCTTTTCATTAACCAGTCAGAAATTATTTCTCGCGCGGTTGGGCGCCTTCACTGTTATAATTTATTATTGAAAGAATCTTAATAAGGGGTTTGATAATACTCATTTTATTTCTCCCACTCTCTCTCTCTCTCTCTCTCTCTCTCTCTCTGTCTCTCTCACTTTCACACGCACACACGCACACATAAATCTTCTTTCTCTCCCTTTCAGGAGTCGTCTATTTTTTTCTTTTGGAATGGAGGATCCTCATCCTACTTTTGCGCATAGCCGAAGTTTGTTTTGCCACCTGAGAAAATAGATCGTATTCTCGAGACACGAATGTAGCCTTTTCTCTCTCTCTCTCTCTCTTTCTCTCTCTCTCTCTCTCTCTCTCTCTCTCTCTCTCTCTCTTTTCGCGATCTCAGTTCGTGTTATGCGAAATAACAGTGATAAAGTTGAAGAACGAAAAGAGTCAAAAGAAAACGAGAGCGAGAGAAAGAGAGAGAAAGAGAGAGAGAGAGAGAGAGAGTATGAAAGAGACGCAAAAAGATCTTTCTTCGTTTTTATTTCCGACCGAAATATCTTTCTTTTCTTTCTTTTTCTTTTTTTTTTTTTTTTTTTTAATTCCAAAAGCTCGACCCATATAAATAACGCGTCCACGAAATTATTTCATTGAAACCGATTGAATCTAATAATATAAGGATCAGTGTCATTGCTTTACAATCAAATATCGTCGATCTGAGGATTAAAATAAAGACAATTTTATTTTAAATGAATCCATTAAAAAACAAAAAAAAAGAAAGAAAAATAGAAACGAACACAAATTTCAAACATATACATATACATATACATACACACACACACACACACACACACAAACAAGAGGTAAGATGGTTCAAGCAGCAATTTCAAAAGCTATTGAAAAAGTTGAACCACACCAGGGTTTTAATAGAAGATGATCAACGACGACGACGACGACGACGACGACGAGAACACGACGGCGTAAAAATATTTTCCAAATGTAATCCGTGATAAAAAGGGGGATTGCTTTATTATTGCGGGCAAAAATCATACTGTCAAAGGAGAGACGACTACTTCGTATCCGTATTCGTATCCGTATCTGTATAGCACACGTTACGTATCCGAGGATTATCGCGTATTTTACGTTAGGTTTTAATAAACACGACGCCGCCAACATCAAAGAACCTTCCACGCGTTCAACGTAATATTTACGTAAAATACGTTAATACGTTTCTACGTTACTGTATATTACGTACAAACACGATCTAACTCTCTCTCTCTCTCTCTCTCTCTCTCTCTCTCTCTCTCTTATAAATATGCAATGAAGAATTGTAATTTATCCTCGAGATATCCCCCACCCAGTCACTTTTTTCACCCACATAATACAACAGGAGTATATATATATATATACGTTCAAATATTATCAAATTTATCGAGTATGCTTTTATGAGATTCGCGCACAAAGGTTCCCCCCACCCCTCCCCACCACTCCACCCCTCCGCGAAGCGCAGAGCTTTTGCTTTTGTAATAATTCCTATTTTTTATTTTTTATTTTTTTTTTTAAATATTATTTTTATTATTAATAATAATGAAATTCGAAAGAGAGAGAGAGAGAGAGAGAGAGAGAGAGAGAGAGAGGGATTTCACACGAGGTGTGAAAAACGTCGAAACGAAAATTAATTAAAAAATTAGAAATTATTATCGTTAAGGATTAAGACGAAAGCTGATTGAACGGATGATGATAATGATGACGATGTTTTTGTTTTTTTTTCTTTTTTCTTTCTTGTTATTTTTTCTCCTCCTCTCTCTCTCTCTCTCTCTCCTTCTCTCTCTCTCTCTCTACTTCTTTTTTATTAATATTAATAGTATTCATCGAAATCAGGACGAAAGGTAAAACGATTGTTTTCATATGTAACACAGTGAAAAAGATAATGGAATACGAATGAAGAGAGGATAGAGAGAGAGAGAGAGAGATAGCAGCAATAAAACCAATCTCTTGACTCGAAAGAGAGGGAGAGAGAAAAATCCTTATGAAAAATGTAAAAACATTAGGGCAACTTTTCCATCACAGGAGTTAAAACTAAGCTTCTTTCTTCTACTAGAACATTAAAATTACCATCGCGCCCACGAATATTTCCTAAATCGAGAGAAAAGTTGAAAGTTCAAGCATTCTCCCTCTCTCTCTGTCTCTCTCTCTCTCTCTCTCTCTCTCTCTCTCTCTCTCATACACGACACACACACACAAACACACGCGTACAGTCTCGGAACTTTCAAATTCTTCAGAAGCTCTTTATTCTTCGTCGTTGGTAATACGATTAGTCTTCTCGTTACTCATAGAACTTCTCATAATGAAATAATAAACATCCATTAGTCATGAAAGAAAGGAGAGACTATGAAAAATTTATCAAAAGGCTAACCGAGCGAGCTCTTTAATAATAGTATGATATGCATTTACCTTGTTCATAAAGACACAGGACACAGGACACAGACAGACAGACAGAAAGAGAGAGAGAGAGAGAGAGAGAGAGAGAGAGAGAGAGAGAGAGAGAGAAAGAGAGAGAAAGAGTGAGACAGACAGACAGAGACAGAGAGGGAGTTAATGTTATTTTAAGAAAATAGAAAAAAAAAAAAATATAAAAAAAAAAGAAAAAAAAAAAATAGAAAACGAGTATCCGTAACGCGAAACAACGTAACAACTTCCAATTATTACACGTGCAAGTATAACGTATTTCAATTAAGACGGTACTGAGCCGCACGTTAGAAATCTCGTTAGAGAATCTCGTTGAGGCAATGATCCGATTAAATATATAAAAGCCGATCTCGTTTTACGAACGACGAATACACATTAGCTCTCTCTTTTTAACAACTCTCTCTCTCTCTCTCTCTCTCGTCTTATGTGGAGAGGGATGGGGATGAAAAGAAATGAGAAAAAAAAAGAAAATAAATCGACAATCGATCGTAATTTTATTGAAGCGAATATCGAATGGATCGATCGATCGATCGATCGAGTGTCTGGGCTTTATCCTTTTGTTTGAAGAATAAAAGAAAAAAAAAAAGAAAAAAAATCAAGAAAGAAAGAAAAAATAAAAAAAAAATAAAAATAAAGAAAAAGAGCTAATTGTTCTCGTTGCATAAATGAAAAAAAAAAAAGAAAAAAATAAAAAACAAAAATCGAATACACCGATCCACGTTAATCTCTACGTCGTGTTATTATACGCAACCCTTTTCGAATTTTGTATTGTCTCGAGATAAAAAAAAAAAAAAAAGAAAAAAGAAGAAAAAAAAAAAGAAAAAATAAAGACAGAAGAAAGAAAATACGAGTTGCCTGGTAAAGCAACCATCATATTGTTAGACTCTTCGAGTATTCGAAATAATAGCCAGGGGAGGTTTTCTCTACTTATCCCTTTAAACGTTGAAACGAGGTTAGGTAAATCATTTTTGTTTAATTCGTCTGGTAGGAGCGGCACAAGCTCGACGCGCAGTAAGGTGTACAGTTTCATTTTTGGTCTGGGTGGTACGCGCCAAAGGAAAAAGACGAAGAAGTAGAAGAAGAAATAAAAGAAGAAATAAAAGAAGAAGAAGAAGAAGAAGAAGAAGAAAAATAAGCAACGAGAAGAAACGGCAGATTTGGCCTTAGTTTCTCTTTCTCTTTCAGTTTCTCTCTCTAAACCGAGGGCGACGAGAGATAAAAGACGTAAAAGCTTCCTTTCTCATTTGTATCTCTTGAAGAAACAAAGTGAAAGAACCACTGTTCTCTCTCTTTATCCCTCTCTCTCTCTCTCTCTCTATCTCTATCTCTCTCTCTCTCATCCCGTATACTATTCAAACACGCTTCAAACTATTGCATAATGAACGAGTATCAAGTAGATAATAACCAGAAGTATAAGAATTATTTTTTTTTCTCCCTTTTGTTTTCTTTTTCGCAATTTTTGTTTTTCTTTCAATCCTTTCGCTGTATTGTTCCCGTATTGTTATCACCAAAAATTTTCTTCGCTATTTACCGGCTCGTACATAATACAAGTCGATCGACTCCATCTCACGAATTTTGTTCGAATTTAATCGTCGAAAAACTCTCCGAGCGATCCACACTCTTCATACGAACAATAAAATCTCCACGACCTTTATTATTTTTAATGATCCCCGAACCTACAAATTTTATTTTCCTCGCTATCTAATAAAATAGTTATTAATTTCGATAATAACGATCGCTCTAATACCATTACGATCTAATTCGTTGTACAATAATCGTTCGATGAAATCGTACTTCTGCAATTATATATTCTCTACAATGTTTATTTGAATATATAAATATATAAATACATATTTTTTTTTTTTTTTGAACGGAGAATATTAAAAAGCAATTTGTATTATTTCATCGGGACTTCTTCACATTTCTTTTTCTTCTTTTTTTTTTTTATATATATATAGAATTAATCGACAACGCAAACGACTAATTCGTAATAAATCGCAAGGATTTGTGTCGTCGAACGAGATCGAAAATTATTATCGATCGATTAATTCCGATAGTTCGAAACGTTTCTTCTAGATATTCGTCGTTACGAATACGAATTAGAATACGAATTAAAATACAAATACGAATAAGGATTTGTCGATGATAGTAGAAGGTAAATTCCATTGATTGTCTCAATGACAATGAGAGAAACTTCGCTCTACGTGTTACGTATAACCAAACCGATTGTTAATTTAATCCACGAGCCTTATTCTCTTCTAATCTCTTTGATCGTCGATCGGGGACTTGATTAATTCTTCCACCCTTTGCTCAACCCTTCCACCTCCCCACCCACCCTCCACCCTCCCAACTTACCAACAAACGGAAGAGCTTTTCTTTGTGGAGTTCACCAAACCACTGTTGGTTCTATTAAAGGAAAAGAAGAAGGAAAATAAGAAAATTAAAGTAAAAAAAAAATAAAAAAAAAAAATAAATAAAAATGATATAAAGAAGTAACAAAGGATAAATCCAGAGATGAGTTATCGAGTAATATAAAACGATTTTTATGCACGCGCACACACACACACACACACACATACATTACAGATATTTATTCTCCGATAGGTAATTGTTAATTGTCAACGGTTCGTAATGCAAACGAATTCGTTTTCAATCGCGTTTAATTATTACTTATACACCGATAATTTTAATGATTTTATATAATACAATACGTGAATTGGCCGTTACAACTCCGTACCGCTCCAACGAACACGTTTGATAAATCTCGACCCTGTACGAGCGGAGAATTCGTAGAATGATAATAATAATAAATAAAAAAAAAAAAAAATAATAAACCAACAAAATTACGTCCCCGTAAGACTATCCACGATTGTCAAAGATCAATTTCGAAAACATACCTCTCCGTATATCGGGCATTAATTTGTAGATATACCGGCTATCAAAAGAAGCAGTATAGTTAAAAGTACGAAAGGTTCGTTGAAATTGGTTGGTGGCACTCGTCGGACCGAAGGAAAAAGGTGGTGGTAGTGGTGGGGTGGTGGGAGGGGGGAAAGGGTTTATAGGAAAGAGAGAAAAGGATAGAAAGATAAAGAAAAAGACAGAGAGAGAGAGAGAGAGAGAGAGAGGGAAAACTAGTGGACGACGGGGTCAATGATCAAAGAAATTCCAACGACAGGAGGTCGTAGGACGGACGAAAAGAGAGAGACAGAGAGACAGAGAGAGAGAGAGAGAAGGATAGAGAGAGAGAGAGAGAGAGAGAGAGAGAGAGAGAGAGAGAGAGAGAGAGAGAGACTGATGCCGAGGTATTCCTATAAAAGAGAGCGAGTAAGAGAGAGGATAATAAGTGAGAACGAGCGAGAAAGACAAGAGAAATAGAAAAAGATAGAGAGAGAGAGAGAGAGAGAAAGAAAGAAAGAAAGAGAGAGAGAGAGAGAGAGAGAGAGAGAGAGGGGGGAGAAGGACGACGGCTGGCGTAACAATGTCGGTCTATCCGGGTTTGTTCTGCCCTACTTCGTCCTTACGGGCCAGCTTTTGTTCAACGTTGGACCGACGTTCGTTCGTTCGTCCGTCCGTCGTACCCTCACCCTCACCCTCTCACCCTCTCACCCTCTCACCCTCTCTCTCTCTCTCTCGTTCGGTCCTCTCTTCGGATCAGATCAGATTACCGGCCCGTCGGGGCGCGCTTATAGTCGAGGAAATGCGGGTTTCCATTGCACCGAATTGGTGACGTAAGGGGATTCGGACCGCACGAAGGAGTGATGTGAACGAACTCGAAAGAGAGAGAGAGAGAGAGAGAGAGAGAGAGAGAGAGAGAGAGAGAGAGAGAGAGAGAGAGAGAAGGAGAGGGAGGGAGAAAAAGAGAGAGGCCAATACATTTCCCGTTTATTCCTACAACGATCTTCCCCTCCCCTCCCCTCTCTCTCTCTCTCTCTCTTTCTCTTTTACTTACTCTCTTATCGACGTCTATACTTTATCGTCCACTTCTGTTCTACCCCATCGTCTACGATGTCTGTCGTGTGGTTGTTCTCGAGAGGAAACCTTTCGACTCTACCCTTCTTGCCTTCGATTTCCTGACCCTTTACTCCTAACCCCTTGTCCTCCATCTCCTCTTACCGATCCTTCCTCTCTCTCTCTCTCTCTCTCTCATCACTTCACTTCACTTCACTTCACTTCACTTCGCTTCAATTCGCTTCGGTTCGGTTCGGTTCGCTTCTATGGTACGTCGTCCAAAGTCTCAGCGTCTCTACGTCTATCTTCGTCTTACCTTCGAGAATGATACTATCCGTTGATACTACCTACGGTGAACTTAGACGAGGAACTGAACTATTAAGAGACCAGAGGACGAATAAGAGGAAGACGAAGACGACCTATCATTTCTCACGCGATGTTTATTATTTACTCGAGAAGGTGACGCGATATATATATATATATATATATATATATATATATATATGTATGTATGTATGTATGTATATATGTATGTATATATGTATGTATGTATGTATATATGTATGTATTAATCTATCATTAATATCGATTCGTTGAATAGAAGAGGTGTATGTATATTAGTGTATGTATAATTAGTGTGTTTATATTAGTTTTCTCTCTCTCTATCTCTCTCTCTCTATCTCTCTTTATTCTTTTCCACGAAATAACGTGACGTATCTGAATCATTATTATTTATGGTATTTATTATTGTTATCGTTTACAACGGATCCGTACGAATAACGATAGCGTTTTTCTCTCTGGCATGTGTTTACGTTATCGTATTTTTTTTTTTTTTCTTTCTTCTTCTTCTTTCGTTCGTTCCTTCTCACGACGTAACCATCGAAACGTATCGACGATGCGTAAAAGAAGAAAAATATTTTTGAATTCCCGTTGGCGGTGGTGAGGTTGGGGGGAGGAGGGGAGGAATGGTACGACAAGAGTAGTACGAACGACCGAACGAGACGAACGAAGCGAATGCGAACGTTTTTTTTTATTTTGTTTTTTTTTTTTTTTTTTTTTTTTTTGCACGAACACGCGCGTCCTGGCTCTTTTTAATTTTTCATCATTTCCTAACAAGAAACGTAGAGCCGCGTGTCCCGTCTCCCTCCCCCCTATCCCTTCCCCTCCCCTGCCCCGTTTTTTAATCTCCGCTGGACGACTCTATGAATTTATAGAAGAGAGGAAAAAAATATGAAAGGGATCGAATATACGAACAACGATTCGTGAGACCTTTTCAAACCCTTTCACTTTTTTCTCTCTCTCTCTCTCTTTCTCATTCTATCTGTTAGTTCGATGATAAATTCTAGTCTACGATCGATAAAAACGTTTAAAACTAACGTAATGAATTCAATTACGTTCCTATAGTCATATAGAGATAAATACGATCGTCATTCCATTATATTTGTAAAAATATTCCAAACTGACGTGATCAATTAAATTACGTTCCGATCGTCATCGAGATTAATCGATTATCGTTCCCTTCTATCTTTCCCCGTCGTTTGTTACATCCAATCGCAAAGACAACACGCGATTACGAATAACGTACAAGATGAAACCTTGCAATCGTTGCCGACGAAATTAGAGTTAAAATTAAAAAAAAAAAAAAAAAAACATAAAAAAAGAAAGAGAAAAAATAATAGCAAGCGAACGGTGACGGTGGTGAGCGAGCGGTGGGTTGATTTGAAAAAAAAAAAAAAACGAAAAGAAGAAGAAGAAGGAACGGATAAATTGTAAATTATTTTTCGTTTTCTCATCTTCTTACCAGTGACGATAACGTTAATTTTCTTCACTAGAGGTGGATGAGTAGACACTTGACACTTGTACAGTCCCGAGTCCCTCGGCGAGGCATACAGAATTTGCAATCTCCAGTTATTCGGGTACCTGGTTACGATCAAAAGAAGGGAAAACTTCATTTCCTTTTCAGTCAAGTGAGAAAGAGAGAGAAAAAAAGGAAAGGAAGAAAGAAAGAAAGAACGAGAGACAGAGAAAAAGGGAGAAAAAGAGACGACACAAGGGGTTGGTGGTTGAGGGTTGGTGATCGAGGGTTGGGATTGTCGTCGTGGTAGTTCCTTTACTACGAGACGATGTTGTTATTCGTCTCAAACAGAACCGACTTACCAGGATGTTTGATTTTCATTGCACATAAAAATCGTTGATTTCGTTTCGCAAAATAGAATAGAGGGAGAGATAGAAGAGAAAGGATATATATATATATATATATATATATATGTATATATATAATAAATTTCTCGTTTGGATTGTAGTAGGAATGAAAAACAGATATAAAAGTCATGCACGATAATACGAAACGAGTTCAATCCTTTCGGTAATTTCATTTTACCGAGGACTTATTTTCCTTTTCTTTTTCTCTGGTTTCTTTTTTTCTACCTTTTTTTTCCTTTTCTCCATCTCAAAAGGAAGAACGGAATAAGGGAAGGCGATGTAATCACGATTGGGACGATCGATAAATAGTCTTTGTGTATATATATATATATATATATTTGTTCTTTTTTCTTTTTTTTTTATTTGTATTTTTTGTCTGTATATTTAAAACGATTACGAGATAATCGAATTTACCGATATTTTTCTCTTATTCTTTCTTTTTTCTTTATTTTTATTTTTTTTTTTGTATATTTGAAACGACTACGAGATAATCGAATTTATCGATAATTTTCTCTTTCTCTTTTCTTTATTTTCTTTTTTATTTGTATATTTGAAACGATTAGGAGACAATATCGAATTTACCGATAATGAAGGCTGATCCTTTGATCGACGCTATATGGGATCCTGCCAACGGTTAAAAGTCGAAAGGAATCCTCGTCTTGTTGCACCCAAGTGACCTACAAACAAACAATCAGAAGAATTGTCCAGATTAATTCTTTATTAGATTGGAATTCTTTATTGGATTCGATTCGATTCGATGCTAATCTGAATTTGACGTATTAATTCAAACGATAAAATGAGATTACGGAACGTGCACGTGAAGTAACTATCGTAAAACACGTCCCAACGAATTGCGTTAATGCACCAACGATAAGAATCAAAAAGGAGACAATCGATTGTATCCAACGATCGTAAAACAAAACAAAACAAAAAATAAAACAAACAAAAAATTATACGAATATAACGTATACGTTCGATCTCCGATATTATTTTATATAAAGCAAAGCACGAATCCAACGATCATAAACAAAAAAAGAAAATAAAACAAACAAACAAACAAACAAACCAAAAATTATACAAATATAAAGTAACAGTTAGATCTCATATATTATTTTTTATGAAGCGAAGCACAGCCACGTAAAAAAAGCATGCACGTACACGAACACACACACACACACACACACACAGAAACAAACGCTTTCTCACGGGTAGCATCAGTACGGTGTTCAATTCTTAAACCTACTAGAGTTTATCAAACGTACGCGAATAAAAGTCGAGTTTCCTAAGGACCAAGGAGCCCCGTTAGTTAAGAAAGTTAGTTTACAGCCGCGACATTAGTCTTCGACACTCGTGCTACGGGAGAGTGTACGCGAGAGAGGTCAAAGTTTTCACTTCTTGAAGGGGAGGGGAGGGTGGTGGATGGAGCAAACGGGGACAGGGAGTAAGAGTAAGGTAAGCAACTTCTCTGAAAATTTAACTCCGTCGTCTTTCGAGACTCGAAATCTAGTCGACTGATACGTTTCTCCAATTTCAAGGACTTTCTCACCACCCTCAAATTTTTATTTTATTAATTAATTAATCAATTCTTCCTTTTATTTATTTAATTTTTTTCTTTTTTTTTTTTTTTTTTTTTAATAAGTCATTGACTAACGAAATCTCGATAATAGTCTAAGAGAGTTGAATACTTCGTACTGTCAGTAGTACGAGTCGATATTTTGTACATTCGCAGTAGTACGAGTCGATATGTTGTACACTTGTAGTGGTACAAGTCAACGTTTTACATCGAAAGTGGTACGAGTCAACGTTTTATATAAAATCGGTAGTACGAGTCAACGTATCGTGTTATCAGTGGTACGAGTCAACGTTTCATATATACATATATATGTATGTACATATATATATATATATATATATATATATATATATATATATATATATATATTATATATAATCGATGGTACAAGTCAACGTTTTATATATCAACGTTGGTACGTTAGTCAATAGGTTATACGCGTATATACGCGTGTATTAGGAGTGGTATGAGTCAATATTTGATATAGTATTAGTACGAGTCCAATGTTCGATATTATCGGTGTTATTACTCAACGTGTTATATACATTAGCAGTGTAGTACGAGTCAATGCTTCTACGCACTAACGGTAGTACGAGTCAATATTTGATATACATACATACATCATATATATATATATATATAATGGTACGAGTTCGGTAGTCGTCAATGTTTGATATTATCGGATGTTATTATTAATCAATATGTTAATATATATATATATATTAGTAGTGGTAAGAGTAATCGTTCGATAATATCGATGTCACATAACATCAATCATTGTTACAGGATCAGATCGATTGCAATCGATACACGTGTAAAAATCATTGTAATAATGATTTTGAACCGTGATCGATCGTGAGAGATTCGGAGAAACCTTTTTTCTTTATGTTCGGAATGGATTTTTACGAATTACAAAAAAAAAAAAAAAGAATTTAGAAAATTTCTCGATCTAATTGTATCAATTTCAAGGCTTATTATCGTTCATCATTGAAACATTTAATCGATCCTTATTTGACGAAAACATCGAAGATTTCTATCCTGTGTATTATTATACACACACGTGTGTGTGTGTGTGTGTGTGTGAAAAGGATACAAATGTTTTCTATGAAAATGAAAAATAGATAAGAATATATATATTTATGATAGAATAATTTTTCTTTACTACCAATCGGTCATTTTTGAAAGGCGATGTTTCGCAATAAAGTTTGTCGTTCTCGAAGACGGTTTCGAGTCGTTTGCTATTCTTGAAGCGTATCGATATATATATATATATATATATATATATATATATATATATATATACTATGGATATCCAAGGTAGAATCGGAAGCACTCGTTTTCGTTCCTTGGCACGGCCGAACGCCACAATCGGTTTCACATTACGTATTCCGGAGAATATGAATCCCTGAGGAATTTCAAGCGACTTCGTACTCTACCTCCTCTTGTCCACGAGAGAATCTATGAGAAAGAGAGAGAGAGAGAGAGAGAGAGAGAGAGAGAGAGAGAGAACGATAAGGGTGGGGTTTAACTCAAACTCGAGAAAGAGACACCGAGAAGAGGGGCACCGATTGAAATGCGGAAAGTTTCTTGCTGACAAAACGTGCACCAGAGAAATATACCGCAAAAAGTAAACGAAAAAGAAACGGAAAGAAGATTAACACAAAGTGTTCGCAATTATGATCTCTCTCTCTCTCTCTCTCTCTCTCTCAATCTCTCTCAATCTCTTTAACTCACTTTAGTCTCATTCTTTTCTATCTCCCTTTTCCATTTTTATTATTATTATTATTATTATTATTATTATTATTTTTCTCTCTCTTTCTCTCATCTCCCTCCTTACTTTTTATTCGCTCATCCATAAAATTATTCTATTATTACCGCCCAACGATTTTCTTTTCACAATAACACGGAATAATCGTTTCATCGCAGTTTATGTATATATATAAATAAATAGATAAGGGAATAATAATAAAAAAAAAAAAATCTCTTTTCGCGAGCTCGTTCCTTTTTCTTTTTTTTCTTTCCTTCTTTTACTTCCTTTTTTTTTTATTATTTTTAAGCAATCCCTCTCTCTCTCTCTCTCTCTCTATCTCTGTTTTACTTTCATTAAACAACCTTACTCTATACACGACCAATACGCATTCAACCCCTCCCTCTTACACGGGTTTAACGAATGAAATCATTCGGTATTCGTGGCTAGATTCTGGAAACGGGCAACCCGGTGGTAGATTAGCTGCGTTGTTCTTTCGCGTTTCGATTAAGGCTAATCACGATCGAAGCCGAAAACGTTCGTACTCACGAATCCCACGTAGAGTTGCGATTTGCATCACACAGAGAGAGAGAGAGAGAGAGAGAGAGGTTGAGAGGTTGAGAGAGAGAGAACGGAAACGCGCGTACCTCGATCGATTTGCAGTAGAACCATTTAATCTGATAACGGCAAATGGTATACATAAACTCCGATATTGGAGAGCTTAGCTGATGGATTTACTTTTAAGGTAATAAGCTCTCGATATTAAGGGTTTATATTATTTCTTCGGGTCTTTTTTTTTTTTTTTTTCGTTTCTCTTTGCGTCTTTTTTTTTTTTTTTGTTTTGTTTTTTCTCCTTTTCTCTTTGCTTTTGTTCTCATCCATCAAATAACGATCAAAAATATTTACGCTCGTGTATGTTATGTCTCTCTGTGTGTGAGTGTGTGCCGTTTGAGACAACGTTTCCCAAATCGTTCGAAAATTTTGCGAAAATTAACATTACGTCGTTCACATATATTCTTTGATTCTTTTTATCGCGTAATAAAAAAAAAAAAAAAAAATAAATAAAAGAGAATCGTTAATAAAAATTGATAACAAAACGTTCGTTCCGTTCTATTCGATCGATCGATTTATTAGCCATCGAATGTCGATCTAATTTTACGAAATAACGAAGAGAAGGTATTGTCGAGAGTCGTAAAAAAATTTTTTACGTAGGAAAGAATGAAAAAGCAGAACATTCGGGTTTCGGGTGTAATCGAGAGATTTAAAAAAAGAAAAAAAAAATAAAATAAAATAAAATGAAATGAAATGAAATGAAATGAAATGAAATTTCGGGGCGGTACGATCTATGCAAAAATCGCGTGCGCGCGTGCGTGCGTGCGTGCGTGCGTGCTTGGATATCATGCGATCGATACAAACGATTTATCATTCATAATTATTTACCTTTTTGTCGCCAAGCAAGCCGATCTTGCAATCTAAGCCAACTGTGTTGCCGATCCTTGTCGTTACGTTGATCTCACGATCGCCATCGACGAAGTAAGGTCCGAATTTTCCAATGGCACTGTCGACGCTCGGCAAAACAAATTTCCCACCCAACAACGTCTTTTGCGTGCTAGTAATAATCGATTGACGAAGACTATTAACGTTGTTGTTGTTGTTGTTATTATTATTACTATTATTATTATTATTATTATTATTATTATAATGACGACCGTCGTTGTTCCATTCGAGTTCGGTTTTAACCGACGGTTTGATCTCGTAAAACGCCTTCGTTGATTTCTCGTTACCGATCGACGGGGACAACGACATTAGCTCGTTCATTGATCTCGAACGATCCTTCCTCGTTTCCGTATTGATCCTTAATTGATCGACGATTTTTTTATCGTCGCGATCGCGATATTCTTTACGTACGTTAGATTTAACGTTCCTTTCTAATGTACCGTAATCGTTTTCGGCTTTATAATCCTCGAACGTATCATCCGGTTTCGGTACTTGAAAGGATATCGCTCTTATATCATCGAGATCCTTTCGAGTCTCGATGGTCGATACGATGGTCGAACGAAGGTATTGCGACGGGGAATCCACGATCGTACGCATACTGGACGACGATTGAATTAAGTGTCCTCGATATTGATCGATATCCCGATCGATCTCGTCGTTCTCGTATCGTGACTTTAATCGGGAGGATCGATGAAGATCGTTCGATCTGACGTTTATCGAAGATGAGGAGGAGGAGGAGGATGATGATGACTCGACGTCGATCCTACCGTTGTTGTTGTTGTTGTTGTTGTTGTTATTGTTGTTGACGACACTACCACTACTATTACTATTACTATTATTATTATTAGTATTACTATTACTACTGTTGTTGTTGTTGTTGTTGTTGTTGTTGTTGTTACTACTCGTCAAGGGATCCTGTTTAGGTACTTCCAAGTAAGTAGCCTTCACTGTAACACCGTTTTCCAATCGGCTTTCGAATAGGCCGGTACTACTAGCGGCCAAAACCACCGAGATATCCCTGGACGTAGTGACATCGATCGGTAACCTTTGATAGGATGATCTCGGTGGAACGATCGTAACGGTTGAATCGTCCTCGGGATCATCCCGAATCCTCGATATACCCTGATCAATCCTATTTTTACTTTGATCCCTCTGATACCGTGACTCCACCTCATCCCCCGTTCCCTCGTAATCGATAAAATCGATGATTCTATTAACTTCCTTTCCGATCGTCCTTTTCTCGGTATTATTATTCCTATTATTAGATCGTTCCATCGTCGTCGTCATTGTTGTTGTTGTTGTTGTTGTTGTCGTCGTCATCGTCGTCATCGTCATCGTCGATGACGATAAAGTCGTAACATCGGATTTTCTCTTTATCTTTGGATAAGACGATTCTATCGTTGAATTGACGTAAACGATTTTGTCGACGGGCCAAACTTCCCTCTCCCTCGTTTCCTCTTTATTATTCTTGTTGTTATTGTTGTTGTTGTTGTTGTTGATGCTGTTGCTGTTGCTGTGATTATTGTTACCGTTGCTATCGCTATTGCTGTTGCTGTTGCTGTTGTTGTTGTTGTTGTTGTTGTTGTTATTCCTCGTGCTCCTCTCGTTACCCGGAAAGTGTCGATGATCCTCCTCCGTGTTCCTGCCTTCAGGATGATTGATATCAAGCCCGACGGCGCCACCGTTCTCGGCTTCTGCAAACAGAAAGAGAGACAGATATATATATATATATATATATATATATATATATATATATATACACATACATATATATATATATATATATATATATACATACATATATATATATATACATACATATATATATATATATATATATATATATATATGTATGTATATATATATATCGGAGTAAACAGCTATATTATTCTTTCAAGCTTAAATTCGTATTGCTTCCTGGGAATGGTTAGTGACCGAAAAGAAAGAGAGAGAGAGAGAGAGAGAGAGAGAGAGATTGAAAGGAGTAATCGTCGAGAATGAGAGGATGAAGACCATGGCTCGTCCGTCATGTCAGTTCGTTCGACGTGCTCACCGAAAAAGGTCTCTAGTACCGAGGATCTTTATGTCTGTTCGTGATCGAAGTCGTTGCTCGAAGGTAGGAGGGGTAGAAGACTGAGACGAGGGTGAGTTTGAGGGTGGAAGAACGAGGGTAGTAGGGATGAGAAATGATGGATTCGGTAATACTACTTCTCGTTTTCTTGCTACTTCACTTTTTTCTTTCTCTCTCTCTCTCTCCTCCCCTCTTGTCTTCTTCAAACCTCGTTCCACTTCGCGCCCACGGACCCTTAACCTCTCTCCCTCCCTCCTACCGATCTCCTCTCGGTCATTCATGTTCTACAAAACGAAATTTGTCGGATACGATTACGGTCGATGTGTAGTGGCTATTTTTGTTGTTGTTTTTGTTGTTTTTTCTCACACCGATTTGCGACCCGATTCGATGGTAAATATTCGAATATATATATATATATATATATATATATATATATATATATATATATATATATATGTATGTATGTATTTTTTTTATTGCCTATTTATAGGTATATCAGAGTATATGTATGTTTGTCTGTATGTGAGCATATGTATATATAAATTGTGTTCACACCGGGATTATCGTGAGATGTAGCGATACTTTATTTATTCGAGTGTAAGGCAAGCGACAGGTCAATTTTGTCTTTTGGTTCGATGTGGACAAGGGGATCGATCGTCACAAATTTATCAATTTCGGGCCTAACACCATGAGATAAAATCCACCACGAAAATCTTGAATGGAAACGATGGGTTGTGGAGAGGGATGGGCGGGTAGACCGGTTGGTTTTCAAGTGGCGCATCCTGTCGTAAGGGTCTTTTAATTCTCTTTACGATGGTTCTATTTTTCTTTTTTTTTTATTTCTTCTTATTTTCGTTATTTTTTTTTTTTTTTATTTATTTAATATCGTCGATCGTATTTTTCTTTCTCTCGTCGGGACTCGAAAAAATCGGGGTTTTACAACCGCGCCCCTCGCCCCTCTATTTCGAGCGACTTTACCTCTTTCTTCGAAGAAGAAGAAAAACAAATAAAAAAAAAAAAAAAAAAAAAATAGAATAAAATAAAATAAAATAAAATAAAAGTAAAAAGTAAAAGCAATAGACCAAAAGGGTATTCCTCGGGGTGACGGTATTTCGATTTATTTCTCAAACGACTGGAAATTTCGATATCTGGACGCGAGAACGTCGGTGATGGTGATGGTGATGGTGGTGGTGGTGGTGGTTGTACACGGGATTTACTGCGGCAACCATCGTTGGAACATAGCGGGGAGAGGAAGAGGGAGAGGGGTCGGTCTCACGACCTTTCATCGTCTTGCAAATGTACCCATCGAGTTTTGCGGGAGACGAGAATAAATCTTTCGTTGGGGGTTGGATGGTTGTGTTGTGAAGGTGCGCTCACACCTATCACGTTCTATACAACGATACTACCATACTACCACTCTAATACCATCCACGTTGGACTATATTTTATTTTCTTTTTTTTTCTTTTTTACTCTTTTTTTTTTTTTGTGTTGCACGCGTTTCGAGATATAATCGAAACGCGATTGGACGACGATTCCATGGAAAGAAATGCATTGTACCATTCCGATGTCTGTATATATGTATGTATGTGTGTGTTTGTGCACACACACACACACACACACACACACACACACATATATATATATATATATATAGTCGAAGTGTTCGTTTCGAATTTTCGTCATATTTATTCCGAGCGTAAGATCTCGCGTTCTAAGATTCAAGGAGCTTAAACTATATATATATTTAATATTTTGAGAATATTTCTGAATATCAAAAGCGAGCGGTGGACGGTAAAGGGTCTCGGTGTTGTGTTGGTTATTTTAAAGAAAAGCTGCGAGCTGACTACTTGCATTTCAACGAATGCAGTTTAACTTAGCTGGCTATATAATAGCTGACTCTTCCGTATTCACCCCCGAACCCTCGACCCTCTCCTCTCTCTCTCTCTCTCTCTCTCTCTTTACTGATAAAGGATGAAAAGAAAAAAAAATACAAAAATAAAAGTAAAGAAATATGAGAATAAGAGAGAGAGAGAGAGAGAGAGAGAGAGAGAGAGAGAAATCTCACGAACCGTACAGAGATTTTTCTTCCCCACCGCGGGCGGTGGAGTGGGGGGTGGGGGTTAGAAATGTTTGTTCAACTTTTCAAACGCTCGAAAGAGAGAGAGAGAGAGAGAGAGAGAGAGAGAGAAAGAAAGAAAGGAAGGAAGAAAGGGTAGAGAAAGAAAAAAAAATATATAGGAAAGAAGGATGAACTTGGCAACGGGGAATAATTTAAAACAACGAGGAGGAGGAGGAGGAGGAGGAGGAGGAGGGCCAATACCGTACTCTCTCTCCCCGCTCCTTCAACCCCCACCCCCCTATCCTTCTATAAATGCGGCCTCGTACGCTCCAGATATTTAAGGTTTCAATCGCGATTGAAGTTAGCATGGAGGAAGCCAAGATAAGAAAATGAATGACGAAACTTTTGTCCAGATCTTCCTTCCCCCCTCCCCCACTCTCTCTCTCTCTCTCTCTCTTTCTTTCTCTCAAACTACCCCCGACCAACGTCCTCTTCACCCACCCACCCACCACCCCCTCTCTCTTTTCTCTTCTCTCTCTAGCGACTAGCTATCCTTAACACGAAGACGCAGCAGCAAACCTTCCACCCCCACTACTACTACAGAGACTACCACAGTTACACGATTGTCTGCGTCGTATGTCTCTCGGTGTTGAAAGCTAAAGAATGGTTTCCGCTCCAAATACTTCCTATTCGAAGTGAAAAACGGATAAATAGAATTAAAAGGCGATTTATAACATGCGAATAATATATAAGACATCGGAAACATTTCCTTAAGTTCTTTCACCTTATCTATTTTCTCTCTTTCTCTCTCTCTTTCTTTCTCTATCTCTCTCTCTCTCTGTCTCTGTCTCTCGCACGCTCTCTGTATAATACGTGACGTTCGAGTGCGTATGTTCGTGTATATCGTTTCATCGAAAAATATCCAAAGAAACCACACTCCTAATGAATCAACGATTTTACGATCAATTCATTCGTAAATTTCTTTTTTTTTTTTTTTTGTTGACGAAACGAACGATGACGTAAATCAATCATCGCGTGCTACATACTTCTGATTGTACGAGGAAAAAAGAAAATTATGATTTTAATTTTTAAAAGAGGAAGATCATTGTAAGAGGATACAATCATTGCGTTGATATCGATGCTCCTATCGTTTTCGTTATTTTCAATCTATAAATATTCGACGAACCATTCCCAATCTCACAATCAATCCATATTTTATTTTGTTTTATATTATAACGACGAACGATTAAACGCACGATGTCGTCGCGCGAATTAGCGCTTTCGATCGTGTGCTTGAAAAAAAAAAAATAAATAAATAAATAAACGGTGGGAAGAAAATAAAAAATAAAAATAAAGAAGGGGGGGGAGAGAGAGAGAGTTCGGTTTTTATGAGGAAGAAAATATGGCCAGGAGGGTGGGGGTATATTATATCATATATCCGGTCGAAATTAAACGTAGCTTACAACATTATTTCTCTCCTCTACCTACCCCCTCCCCTTCCACCTCCCCTCCACTCGTTAGCAAGTAGAAATTTCCTTGTTCGTTGTCTGTTTACCATTATTAAATCTACTCCCTCCCTCCCTTCCTTCCTTCCTTCCTTCCTTCCTCCCCTCTCCTCCCCTCCCCACCCACCTTTATATACATATTTTACACACCTGAGGATTACACATGTATATATGTATGTATATATCAGATACGCTTTAATACTCCGGTACGTGCATGTTACCATCGCATATTATACGTACTACTACCTCTCCCTATTTTCAAGAGATAAATATTTATTCGTCTTTCAAGCTCGTAAAACGATATCCTCACTACTATTCACTACCACAACTACTACTATTATTACCTACCACCACTAATACTATTACCGTTACTATTAATATAACTAACTAACTACTACCACCACCACCACCACCACCACCACCACCACTACTATTACTACTATCCTCATCGTTCCTATATCCTCTTCCATTAACTCTACAAACGAATATAAATTGGCTGTGTATAGGGCCGTTCGATTCAAATAACATGTAATATGTATGCGTTTATGTACGTATATGCATATTTATGTGTTTATGTACGTATAATTTTTCGTGTACCTTCAGGTGTACTCGATGAACGATTCGAAAGTTTTAATGGTTTTCTATCTATCTGTCTCTCTATCTATCTCTATTTGTTGTTATCTTGAAAAAAATTATTGTCGAAAAGTAAGTAAATGTATGCATGTGAGATTGGTAGACGGGTATGTACGTATGTATATAGAAAATGGATTATCGATAGATGGGGGTTCGTTATGATTCGTCGTCTCATTATTATCATGCTCGTTCATTCTCCCTGAAAACGAGAAACGAGATGGTAATTACATAGGAACGTTAGAAATTAAAATTAAAATTAAAAAAAAAAAGAAAAAAAAGGAAAAGCGTTAACCGAATATTACGGTACATATCAAACGTTAAAATTAATTATGCGGCAGGACTACGTCGAAACGTTTTTATTTTTATGGTATTACGAGTATGCGCCGTATTTGGGCCATTATAAATTATAACTACCACCTCTTCGTTTTTTATTTAAAACGTGATAATTATTATATTTACATATACGCACGTAAGTTATACGGGAATGAAATTTTACGATGGGATTTTGTTTTGTGCGAAAAAAAAAAATGAAAAAAATATCGAATGTTCAATATTAATGTTAAATTAATTATGTGAGATTTATCGAAGATCGATCTTGATTGAAAATTCGCGTATGCTTTCGGGCTATAGAAAATTATACATACATACGTACGTACGTACATACATACGCATACAACTCATCCTAGTATGTATAAATATACGTACGATTCTAAATTATTTATGTATATATATGATATTCTTACGATGAAAGCCGATGAGTATATTTATATGACGTATTCGATATATATCTAAAATATACATATATATATAAGCTTATATCAAAGTGTATCTAAGTGCATATATATGCATGTATGCAAGTGATGCGTATAGAGAAAGCCTTTCTCCATCGTGTTTCGACAAAATAGGTGGCGAGATACGTTATACGTGACTCGGTTTATTGTTTAGTTTAGTTGATTCGAGTGGAAAATGCTGCTGCTGCAGGTACTGCTCTACTGCACTACTGCCACTGCTACTGCTACTGCACCGAGGAATACAAGATGAAATATGGACTTTTACAAGGACCTGTCGCAACCCTCATATATTCGAGACTTTCGTGCTTCGCTGCCCCATCGATCACAATATTTCTTATCTTTTTATATACATATACATATATATATATATATATATATATATATATATATATATATATAAAGTGTGTCCGTGTATTTGTCTTTATATATATCTATAAACACATTTTTGCATAGTCAATTTTAATAACATATATCGTCATCTTTATGTAACATATCTGCATAGATATATCTGCATATATATATATATACACACATATATATAATGTATATAAAAACATATATACAGTGAAAGTTTAAGTGTTAGTAGTAGGAGGGATACGAATATCTCTATAAAAAATATTTCTAATATGTACGAATACTCAAGTTGACGAATTAACAAGCGAAAGAGGATATGAAAGAAATATAAAAAAAAAAGAAGAAAAATGAAACGAAACGAAATAAAATAAAATAAAATAAAATAAAATAAAAATTTCACCGTCGAGATAATCGGAGATATAAAATAGCTTTTGGAGATCGTTCGAACGATGTTCCATCAAGTAGAAAACTTTTAGATTCGCTCGATACGAAGAAGGATCGTAGAGTATCGTCGGTGATCTTGTCTGAGGTTGTCGACACCGTACGTTTCGATCTCCCTGATAAATAGCAACGTATTTGGCAACAACCAAAGCTATTTACGCGAGTGGATGCCATTGGCGCTGTCTGGATTTTAACGTCTCTAACTCAACGATAACTTATGACTTTCTAGATGATGATCACGAGCCAACGGGGGGAGGGGGGGTTTTCCCATTTTCCCCCATCCCCCTCTACCCCTCTTTATCTCCATTCGTTCCGTATATCGAAACGCGGAAGTGACTTTCTCGTATATAATATACGATATATTATATATAAATATTATATACGTATGTACCTTATACCGAAAACTTGTATAATTTCTCGTAAGGCATCCATTGCGATCTTCTTCGTTCGATAAATATCGATCGTTACACGTCATTGATCTTTCAATAATTCGATAATTTATAATTATCGTTCGTCGGAAAGTAAATTAAAGTTATGTCGGGTTATGAAAAATTGATGTGATATCTCGTCGGAGGAACGATGATCTTTTATGACGGTAAAAAAAAAAGAAAAAAAAAAAGAAAGAAATTAGAAAAATCTTCTCGAATTTGGATTTCGTTCGGATACTCCGTTACGTCCGACGATTGTTGCGATTCGATCTCGATTAAATTGGATTGAAACTCGTGCCCTGAATATTTTGAAACTTATTAATCGTTGCACGATCCTCTTAAGAGAAAAAAAAAAAAAACAAAAGGAAAAAGAATGAAGAAAAATTAGAAGAATCCTCTCGGAAATTAGTTTCGTTAAAATTTGATATATCCAATGATTATTGCAATTAAATTTATAATTATCGTTGTTAGAAGGTAAATTGATATTTACGAATCATTAGAGGATCTTCTGGGGAAAAAAAAAAGTTTGAGAAATTTTCTCGAAATTGGATTCGTTAGTGTTCGATATATCCAACGATCGTTGCGATCCAATTTTAAATCAGATTAAAATTCCTGCGCTACATATTTACAATTTATCTAAAAAGAAAAAAATAAAAAAAAAAAAAATTGGAAAAACCCGCTCGTAATTAGATTCGCTAAAATTTGATATAACCGATATTAACCACAATCGAATATAAATCATCGATATCGCGAGTAATTAAATAATTAAATTAAATTCGTTAATCGGATATCCAAAATGTATAGATCGTGGCGCGATCAATTAAAACAAAAAAGAAAACAAAAAAAAAAGAAAAACAAATCAAGATCGATTCGAGGAAGATGTTCATCGAAATTGAATATATCCAATGATCATCGGAGATGAGATACAAAATTCTCAATATTTTAAATGCGTGCGATTAAATCGTTCCAATAAATATCTAAAACGCTAATTATCTAAAACGTATGTATTAATCGTCTCGTTCGTATTACGTTCATTAAAAAATTTCATATAACCTGGTAAAGAGATGTGAAACAAATTGCACAAAAAAGAAAAATAACAATTCTCGATATTACCAACGATCGTATTAACGTATAATACTCGTACGATATAAAACGACGAATGAATATATTGATTAGGATTAGACAACATTTTAACGTTTTACTCGAAAAAAAACGCGATGTAAAAGAAATAAAAATATATATATATATATATATATACGTACGATTATATGGAGGACCACGTACGCGTATATAAATGAATTTTAGCAAGTATATATATATATATATATATATATATATATATATATATATATAAATAAATACACACACGCACATATGTATACGCAACTAGACAAACGCACAAATACACAAACACGCGCACATAAATAACCTAATAGCTCGAATAGAATTCAATCGGAAATTACAATGCAGGATCAAAAGCGTTTCTGGTTCCGTATTGTTGTTCGGCTCTCAAACGAACGAGAATTATCGTTATCGTCCTTTATCCAATATTTATCCTGCCCTTTTGGATCTATTACGATCGCGATCCGATTAATCCGAACGCACACGAGTTACTAAGCGTTAACGATTGACCGCGATTTAGATTATTATTCAACGATACGATTCAGACCACCTGTGTGTTTCTACGAACGATATATAACAACGACGCACTCGAGACTCTAATAATAAATAATACTAATAACAACTATAAGAATAAGGTACGAAGGAATGAGAGAGGACTTTCCTTCAGTCGAAAGGAATTATTTTGAAGGTCGAGTACGATTACGACGACGACAACACAATGACGAGGATTTAATACATCGAATAAATTATTTGTATTGCTTCGAGTTGATCTGAATGAGAGAAGGAACGAGGAGTGGGGGGTAAAGAGGGGAAGGAGTGGGGAGGAATAAACGACCAATCGTCGTCGTTCGAAAAAACAGAAGGTGATTGTCGTCGTCGGCAGTATACGGTGACACGTCGAAGAATACACACACAATCACGTACACAATCACGTACACGTAGACGCGCGCGCGCGCGCACTTGGACGTGAGTGAGCATACACGGTATCTACGATCGATCGTTTTGTTCGAATAGAGGCTTGTGTGCTCGTATAATTTCGTTTTGTTCGGTTAAAGTTCGAACCGTCGAAAGTTTGCCAAGTATAGTTACCTATCTCTAACTATATTCCATTGGGAGAAGGAGACCCGAGAGAAGATCGTAACGTTAGAGAGAGAGAGAGAGAGAGAGAGAGAGAGAGAGAGAGAGAGAGAGAGAGAGAGAGAGAGAGACCTGGATACACGCGTATACACAAAACACACACACACACACACACACACATATATACACGGTAGAAAAGTGTCTTGGATTGGTTCCTTGTATACGAAAAATATCAGAAGAGATATCCACGCTTAATCTCGTCTTGAAACGTTACTTGATAATAGTAAAAGCTACGTGTATATATAATAGTACGTTGTGTATCCTATGTATTTAGGCGTCTATATATACGTGTGTGGGTTCGTACTGTATACGTATTTGTACGTACGTTCAGATTATATGCCACACGTTAGTTCGCGTGAGTCACGATATCTCGTCGTTACGTAATATCGAAATGATAATGAGAGAGAGAAAGAGAGAGAGAGAGAGAGAGAGAGAGCTCACCCCTCGACGATGCGAATACAACGTTCTACATAATAGAGAATTTTTATTTTCTTCGCTTTTCTCGTTTCTTTTTTCTTTTTTTTTTTGGTTCGTTTGTTTGCTTGTCTTATTCATATCGCCGAAATACTAAATCGAGCGTTGCGATATCAATTATTGTCCATACAAAAAGAAATTGGATATATAGGTATTAAGTATTAGTTATGTACTTGTGTATTTTTTCTTTTTTTTTTTTTTAGTATCTTCTATGCGATAATTCATCGTTTTAAATATTATATATATATATATATATATATATATATCTCGATATGTTACCTGATTTATTTATTTATTTATTTATAAATTTGTTTCATTTAGATCTTCGTGATAAATGCGATGAGTGGAGAAATTAATTAATTAATTAAAATCTCGCTTATGTAGATATACGACGTCGGTGTATTATGGGATGGAGACGTGCAAATTATTTACGTAAGTTACATGTGTAACGTGCAACGTACCGGAAGATATTTTTTTCTTTCTTATTTCTTTTTCTTTTTTTTTTTCTTTTTCCATTTTCCTGTTCCTTCTTCTCGTCCCTTTTTTAATTCACGACCGTTCTCAAGATATCAAAAGTGTAAGGTAAACGAGATAAGAGGTTAAAATCCGAGAGAAATTAAACGTAGGGGTTACACAGAGCTTAGGTATGTTATTATCCATGTATCTCTGTGTATCCAATGTATCTATGTATCTATGTATATCCATGTATCTATGTATCATCTATGTAAGTATGTCCGTAGTGGTACTTTCGAAATCTCGGACGATGTAAATGAACGCGAAGATGAGGTACTGTGCGAGTTAAAAGGAGAATGAGAAGGAACGAATTACAAGCGTTAGTCGCAACCCAGTACGAAGAATTAGGTTGCTCAGAGAAATGGGAGAGAGAAAGAGAGAGAGAGAGAGAGAGAGATAAAGAGAGATAAAGATAAAGATAGAGAGATAGATAGAGAATGGTTCCTAGATAACCTCGATTCTAAACTATATATATAAAGTTGAAATTCTCTCGGAACTGCTTTAAATGACGAAAATGGACAGTACGATGGAGAAAATGAGACTAGTTAAATTGTACGGAGGAAAAAGTACATATATATATATATATATATATATATATATATATATATATTTTATATAAGACAAGTAAAATACTTTCATGCATGTTTCAACTAACTCTCTCCTCTCTTTATCCTTCTATTTTATTTTATTTATTTTTTTTTTTTATTTCTATCTCTAACTCTCTATCTCTATCTCTCTAATCTGTCCGGTCGCTATGACTTAGATCTATGAGAAGATAAGACATATAAAAAAAAAAAAAAAATATATAAAATAAAAAGGAGGAGATACGTCGAGCTTAATTATTTGTACGGTATATACGCACGTACTTATTTATTTACGCGCATCTTCTCTCTGTGTGTTCCTTGAATAATTTTGATAATCGTTTTTTTTTTTTCTATTATTATTAACTAACTTTTTTTTTTCTTATTTTTATTTCTCATCTTATATTGACAGATACGATTAATACCACGTTACTTTTTAATTTGATTTTATAAATAGTATATATATATATATTTATATATTTATATATCTGTATTTGTGACGAGATAGATTAATATATTTTTGTTGTGTTTAGATTAAGTACATATATATATATATATATATATATATATATATATATATATATGTAAATACGCATAAATATTTAATACAAATTGGAGAATCGAATCAAGTGTGCAAATAATCGTTTAAATCGTACCGAGCAATATGCTTCGAGTGTGGAAGCATGTGTTTACTCGAAACTCTCTTGGAAACGCTTAAACACGTAAATGCGCTAACAACATACGGGGGATTATCAAAACGTGAGAAAGGACAATTTCGAGAAAGTCTGCTGCTATTATGCGAAGAGTCTACAATGTGTTCTGTCTGTCTCTTCTCCCTCCCTCACTCCCACCTACCCTCTCTCTCTCTCTCTCTCTTTATCTCTCCGTTTCTCTTTCTCTGTCTTGAATCACGAACGGAGGTTCGTGTTAATTCCAAGAATCATACGGAATTTCTAGCTCTATCCGTTAATAGAGATTCCAACCTTTATATTCTGATTTAGATAACGGCTATATAAAATCTCAATCCGGAAAGAAAATAGAGCAAGAAGGAAAAAAGGAAAGAAATAAAAAAATATTCATATGCTACTAATGGTATCCGTAAAAAGAAAAAAGGATCGGATAAAAATCGGAAAAAAATTGTCGGGTCGCGTTGAAAAATTTTAACGCTCCAAAAAAAAAAAAAAGGAAAAAAATAGAAAAAAAAAGACAGAAAAACGAAAAGTATGTACGATAAATTTTGTCGAACGACGAATTCGAGAATCGAACGTCGATGAGTGTAATATTAATTTCTGTAAAAAATTAATGCCACATGTAAAGAGAAAAAAAAGGATCTGATAAAAATTCGACGAAAAAAGAATCGTTGAAAAATGCTAGGAATTTTTAACGTTGAGAACAAATAAAAAAAAAAAAAAATAAAAAAGAGACGAAGAAGGAAGAATATAAAATATGCAAAAAGAATCAATAAATTTGACGCGAATCGACGAATCGACGAAACGGACACATTGACGAACATAAAAATTAATATTTTGTAAGAGATTAATAGTATCCAAAAAAAAAAAAAAAGAAAAAACAAAAAT
>OU427002.1:1636902-1649546 GCA_911387935.1 Dolichovespula saxonica
TTTTTATATTTCGTTTGTTTGTCGGAAAGATATTTAAAAAGTAAAAAATCAAAATGTAATCGCATCGCGTCTACGTAATTGACCATCGCGTAACACTTGCAACAACAACAACAACAACAACTACAACGACAATGACAAAACCCTCTCCATCTCGAACCATGGTAAAACGAAATCACGTAACCGTCGTACGTATTATTCGTTTTCTACTATACTTACGACGTGCTCGCGTTCCAATACTATACTAACGCGACGCGTTATATACATAAATAATATTTATCCAATGAAGAAAGCAAATGGAATAAAATTTAGCATTCGTTACATCCATAATCAATGTGGAAATGCGCGTTCCGCAAACAGAATTATTGCCATAGATACGTACGTCGAGCGTTCGTGTGCGTACGTGTACGCTTGTGTGCATTTGATATTCCAACGTAAAAGAGATTCATATTTGCCGGATTGGAAAGGACGTGTGTTTTCTCTTTTCGTTTTCAAAAAAGTGATTCGACGTAAATTAAAAAAATGAAAGAAAGAAAAAAGAAATGAGGAAGAAATAAAAAAAAAAAAAAAAACATTAAAACACGAGAGATAGGAGAAATAGATAGGAGAAAAATTAGTACGAAGATATTAGAAATTTATTTATCAAATCGGTCGGTCAAAAAAAAAAAATGGATGATAATTTTTGTTGCGATCATCTTCGAAGTTATATATATATATATATATTTTTTATCTTTATTTCTATCCTTTTTTTTTACGTTAAAAACTCGTTAAATATATATATATATATATATATATATATATATATATATATATATATATATATATATATTTATGTGCAGACATATAGGATATAAGTATGTACGTATATATGTATGTATGAATGTATGCATGTATGTATGTATGTATGCAACAAATATGAAAAGCCATGTTGCGCTCAAGGAAATCTGTTGTTTCAAACGATTCTCTCTCTCTCTCTCTCTCTCTCTCTCTCTCTCTCTCTCTCTCTCTCTCTTTCACTCTCTCGTAATCACCGGACTTCCAATTATAATGTTTAATCAGTCGTGTAATTATACGTACGAATTATCATCCCCGTCTAACTTGGAACGGCGAAACTTTGTTTCTAACGACGGGACGATTGTTCGCAGAGCTCGAAAGTGTTGAGTTTCGAACGTTCACGGAGTCGTAGAATCGTAGATCGACAGGATTCGCAGAAAGATCGAGATGGATTTCGATAGGATCGTAATAGGTTGTTATCGTCGTATTCGAGAGATGATCGATCTCAAACGGATTGGATTTAACGTATGTTATAGGTGTCCTTTACCACCTCGTTGATTTTATAACAATGCGTATTAGTGTGGATATGTGTGTGTGTGTGTGTGTGTGTGTGTGTGTTTATGCGTCTCCGATATATTGAGCGGTAATCTTTTAGACGTGTAAAAGTCACTCGATTGCATTAGATTCTCTAATAATCCGTTTTAATGTCATTCTAATACAGGGTGTTTCAGCTAAAGGTGGCCGTCTAAATATTTTCTTTGTTTTTTATGATACTTTGAATGGTTTAAAAAGAGATATATTATGAATAGTTTATATACATACATATATATATGTGTGTGTATGTATATATACATAATATGAATAGTTTATATATACATGTATAATAGAATAATATCTCCTTTAGCTGGAACACCCTGTATATCGTAACATACAAATGTCACGTACGACGAAATTCTGTTTCTATCGATTTTATATATATATATATATATATATATATATATATATATATATATATATATATATATATCGAACGATTGAATTTTTCTTTTTTTTTTTTGTAACGTACAAGAGACACGAACGCACGAACAAATCAGAATTTCGAAGAAGGTTTCGGCGAGTGTTTTAATCGAAAATATCGAAGCTATCAAGGAGAGTAAAGGTTGGCAGTTTGTTATGGCCATTGATTTAGTAACTAAATCGAATGCAACCGATAAGGTACCTCGTTAAATTGTTTGCCGAACGAAGGCTTCCTTCCTCTCGTTTGTGGCTTTCGAGTTTGTTATATGACCGTCTGTCTCTCGTAATACTCGATATATATATATATATATATATCGATATATATATATATATATATATATATATATTATCACGATTGAACGACTTGCGATGTTAAATTGCAACGTTATATTGCCACTCGAACTATCATCGATCTATCTATCTCCATTTCTTTTATCGTCTTACTTCTTACTTATTACTTCTTACTTCGTTAGTTTGTACAAGAGCTCGCTATATATTCGTACATATATGTGTGCGTGATTTGTATGTATGTATGTATGTATGTATATACAAATATAATTTTTTTGTAATTAACGTTAAGGAAACATATACGTATATACATATATTATAGTTCGTGATAATATATGACGTTAAAAAAATCATTATCATCATCTTCTTCTTCTCATTCTAATGTTTTTCTAATTTTTTCCCAAACGTATACAGATATAATTAGATTATATTATAGTTATAAATATTGGATATATCCAATATATTATTTCGTATGTAATCGTTTGAACTCGACTATGTGAAACGATACTGATATACGAATACGTTCGGTAATACGCGTTGTTTGTTCATGGTAAACTATCGAATTTATGATTTCTCTCTCTCTCTCTCTCTCTCTCTCTCTCTCTCTCTCTTTCTCATATTAGTATTATAGATACTACTCGATGGTATTTCATCGAGAGTAACAAATACGAATTTCGAATATGTATGAGAGACCAATAATTGATATGTGTATATTCATTGGTATATGAAGCATACAGAGCAAGAGAGACAGAGATAGAAATAGAGAGAGAGATAGAGAGAGAGAGAGAGAGAGAGAGAGATTCATCGAAATGCAAGTTGTCTTCGTATTAATGATATTTAAGACGGAATAGATTTACTAATGGTTTATTAGATCATGCTAAATTATCGGACTAACGTTCTCTCTCTCTCTCTCTCTCTCTCTCTCTCTCATTATTATTATAGATCTCTAAATTGAATTTCATCGAGATTTCTCTCTTCTCGAGGATTAACAAATACGAATTTCGAATATTTCGGAGATATCAATAATTTGTATATATATATGTGTGTGTGTGTGTAGGTAAATGAAACACAAAGAGAAAGAGAGAGAGAGAGAGAGAGAGAGAGAGAGAGAGAGAGAGAGTTTGTGTGCATCGAAATGCAAGTGTATATTTCGTAAAGATACTATTTAAAACGGGATACATGAATTTACCAAAGTTATCGTTAAATCATCAATTAAAATTATCGAAATAATAACAGTTCTTCTCTCGTCAGCGTTTATAGATCTTTGGATGGAATTTTACGACGATTAATCATATCTACTCGACATTTAACAAATACAAATTTTGAATGGAAATCTATAATCGATGTGTACGTATTCGTGGGTATACGAAAGAGAGAGATAGAGATAGATAGTTTGGGTAAATAAAGACAGAGAGAGAGAGAGGGAGAGAGAGAGAGAGAGAGAGAGAGAGAGAGAGAGAGAGTTAAACAAATATGTACATCGAAATGCAAGTTGTCCTTGGTTGAGATATTACTTAAGACGATTCGATTTGAAACTTTGCTGCAAGTTGTAAGAGGCAGCTTAATGCCTCCTCAACCCTAAAGTTGATAGTAATTCCTATTGGTCGAGCTACGGGAACAGGCAAGCGAGCGAACAAACCTAACTGATCGCTACGAACATAATTCTCCTTCCTTCTCATCTCTCTAGACACACACACACACACACATATATATATATATATATATATATATATATATATACGTATATACATATACGTATGGGAGCGATAGTGTTAGCGGTGATGGTAGTAGTGGTAAGTATTCGTCATCGAATACAAGTCTTGCATCTGGCTGCGCGTCCTCTATAACATTTCCTAATTTACTTAGGGAAATCCGGGTCTAACGGATTTCTGCGAATCGCTTGGACCGCTACTAGTAATAATTTATCTTGTGCCATATACAGTCCCATCGAAATTCCATCTATTGTATATATATATTTATATATATATATGTGTGTGTGTGTGTGTGTGTGTGTGTGTGTGTGTGTCGTATTTCTCGTATCTAATCCGTATTTAGAAATTGCCTATTCATTGTATAAACCTTTAATTATTCTTGCACATCTATCTTATATCCCTATCTGTCCGTCTATCCGTCTCTCTCTCTCTCTCTCTCTCTCTTTCTCTCTTTCTCTCTATCTATCTATCTATATTATATGTAATCCATCTCTCTTTATATTATATGTATATTATATATATATATATATATATATATATATATATATATATATATATATATCAATATTTATCAATATTATTTTTAGGAATCATTGTATTTATTATATTTTATTATTAAGATTTGATAAGTGCAATTTTGTTTTTTTTCTTGTATTTTTACTCTCGCATATATTTTTCTATTTGAAGTTATTTTAATAATTGGAAATTCTGGATTAGAATAAGGAAAGATAGATGGATAGATGGATGGACAGAGAGAGAGAGAGAGAGAGAGAGAGAGAGAGAGAGAGAGAGAGAGAGAGAGAGAGAGAGAGAGGGGAAGTACTGAAAGAAAAAGAGAGTTATCGGATACTTTTAAGAAGGTACTTATTGTTAGAGGGGGTGCGAATAAGAGGTAAAATATGAAGTTTACTTCGGCGGTTCTCTCTCTCTCTCTCTCTCTCTCTCTCTCTCTCTCTCTCTTCTGTCTCTCTCTTCCTCACCATCTCGGCTCGCAGCGTAATTAAGAACTTTACTTCGTTCGACTCTATCCCCGTCTCTACTTACTTTCTTCTTGGCCTATGAGAGAGAGAGAGAGAGAGAGAGAGAGAGAGAGAGAGAGAGAGAGAGAGAGAGAGAGAGAGAGAGAAAGAGAGAGACAGAAAGAAAGTTTCAAGGTTTGAACATCTTGAATCTCGTGTTGTTTCTAAAAAGCCTTAGGCTTTTTATCGGTACTTAGAAAATTACGAATCCTTGTTTTCCGATCGAGATAATTGTTCGTTCGTAAAATAAAAATTAAAAGAACCGAATGAAACAAAAAGAAGACAAAATAAAAAAGAAAGAAAAAAGAAAGTAAATTATTCGTTCATATATATATATATATATTTATATATACTAAGAGTGTACTCAATCGTGAAAATATACGAACAAGTGCCATTATTTTCAAAAAAATAAATAAATAAATAAAACAAAATCACACCTACGCACGGTAAACGCGTGGGAGGGAGCGAGAGTGGGAAGAGGTTATGTACGCAAAAAAGAAAAAAGAAAAAGAAAAATAGAAAAAAAGGAAAGAGCAAGGGGGTTCGGTTGGGGTTTGTCGGGGATGAGGAAAGAAAATTTCTGTCTGGCACGACGTTAAACGATTTCGAGATCGGTGAAGCACGCTGCGTGCGGTTTCGCGGACGACGACGATGGAGTAGAAGGGGTAGGAGGAGGGGGAGGGAGGTGGGTAGATGCATTTCGTCTTCTCCTCGATCGCATGCGACCGCACACATCCTCGAAATACCTTGGAAAATATACGCCTTGCTAATATCATCCCTTGTAACGTAGCTTTAATGGCTCGAACAAATTTCCACGTTGGTGGTCCGTCGCCCCTCACCCCCTCCAATTCCTCGCAACAACCCCGTTTTACCACCACGTCACGACCACCACCACCACCACCATCATCATCACCACCATTTCAACCCTCTTCCCTCGGATCCCCGACGTTCACATGGCTTTGGTCGGTTCGGAAAGTTTTCGCACGAAATTTGCTACCACCATCCATGGCTTTTCACCATCGCACCCTAACCCACCATCCCTTCTCCTCATCCTCCTCATCCTCCTCATCCTATCCACCTCTCTCCCAAAATCCCCTCTTTTGTTTTCACAACCCTGTTCTCATCCTACCCTCTTCCCTCCTCCGGTTTCGAAAATAACTGTCCTCTGTCTCTATCTTTAGCGCACCGGCTGGATATTTCGGAATTAATGAGACACTGATTTCGTTTATCTATCCTTCTCTCTCTCTCTCATTCTCTCTCTCTGTCTTTCTCGTCCACTACACGATCCACCCCTCCCCTCCAACCCCGACTTTTTCAACCCCCCCCCCTTTTAGCACAAAACACTAGAACACGCCCAACGGATAAACCATTATGCGATGTTCTCTCATTAATATATCTATCCAATTAATCGCTACCTATTATTTTAGGGTGCTACGCGGAACGAACGGACGTAGGTACGTTTCACGTACGTAACGTACGTACGTAAACTACAACGTAGTACGTAGTTACGTACTAACGAACGACTAGAGCATCCCACCGCGCGTTTCGGCATTTTGCGTGGAATACGAAACAAAAGATCCACCCCATCCCCCACCCCACTCCACCCCCGGTGGAATCTCTCTCTCTCTCTCTCTCTCTCTCTCTCTCTCTCTCTCTCTAACCGGAACGTAGCCGTCGTCGCGTCCCGTAAATCACTGGAGTGTCCCCCACCCCCACCCCGTTGTTTCCAACGATAATATCCCTAAATAATAATAATAATAATAATAATAATAATAGACAAAACGACGAGATAAATATTTCCATGGTTGAATTATCCGATCCGATAAATGACGCATTAATTAATTATATTGCATTTTCCAATTTGTTAGGACTTTATTTGCCCAGGAAGAAATGATGGATCGGCCATACATATAAAGTTTTACGTATGTACGTATATTGTGCGTGTATGCGTATTGTAGTTTGATTTATTTCAATGGAGATTTTTCGTACGAGAATTTTATCGACAGACTGACACGCAATCGTAAGTGGTGTGTTAACGTCGATGTTTAACCAAACACAACATCTTTATTACCTACGACGAAGTAGTACAGATATGGAAATACATACATACATACATACATACAAATATATATATATATATATATATATATATATATATATATATATATATATAAATACGTACGTACATGGATACATATACAGGACTGGTTTGTTCAAACGCAAACGGGGGACTAATAGTTTTGCGAGATAACACGAGAGACAGGAAGTAGGATGTTCAAGAGGGGAACAATTTTCAAAAGTACGATAGAACAGAGAAGGAGAAGGAGAAGGAGAATGAGGAGGAGGAGGAGGAAGAGGAGGAGGAGGAGAGGGTGGATGAAATTTTGGCATAATGAGAAAGAGTGGGATGGAGAGAATATGTATAACGCGTAGGTATACATATACGACGTTGAAAATCCTCCTCTCGAATTTAGTCCCTCCTTCTCCTCATCCTCCTCATCCTCCTCATCCTCCTCATCCTCCTCTAAGCTCTCGGTCTCGTTTATATTCCTTCCCTATTTCTCCTCTGCGCACCTGTGTTATATGCAGCCTCGTTATTGACTCTTTCAAGGACTACCGAAACCACAGAGTATGTTGCTCCACTTTCGTGAACGATTCTATGGTGGTCCTATCTCTCTCTCTCTCTCTCTCTCTTGATCTCTCTCGATCTCTCTCGATCTCTCTCGATCTGCCTTTCGCAGCTGCTACGCTCTTGATTTTCGACCACTCGGCTATCTCTCTCTGATCTCTCTCTCTCTCTCTCTCTCTCTTATTATCTTTCATTACATATTCACTATATACAAGACACACACACATTCCATTATAAATAATGTTGAATCTTTCAAATACTTTCAAAATTAGTGATGTCATCATAATTAGATGACGTATTAGATTTTATATTATTTTAGATAGAAAAATAATACTTGTTCATTTAATCTCCAAATTAAATATCAGGATCGAAGCGTTCATCATTTGTATATTTGAAATTTCATATTTAAAAAAAAATCGTTCATATATATATATATTAATGATTTAATAAATAAAAAAATAATCAGAAATTCGTTTGACGGAATTCAAGGTAGCTCGTTTCTTCGAAACACGACAGGTGGTGGCAGGGATGATCATTTTCTTTTCTCTTCCTTTCTTTTTTCCTCTATTTTCTTTTCTTCGTGCAATGCAATCGTGCATTTCGCTCGAGTTTAATGCATAACATCGAAGATAGTTAGAGGTCCAATGAAATTTCTTGCAAAAGTTTTCTCTCTCTCTCTCTCTCTCTCTTTCTTTCTATACCTCCGATCTTCAAATCAACTACGTGCAATCACGTTAAACCGGATGTATTTTAGAGACGAGAGATCTCGAATTTCTAACATCGCCCAGTTATACCGTTTCGTTCAACGCGCTGAGCTATTAAACGAAACGAGGTAGGATGACTAAACGGGAAAAAGTTCATTTCCCTTATAAGTTTCTCCGGCAATAATGGCGAGGAGATCTGTCCGAACGCGTCATGACTTTTATTTCTTCGTATTTTATATTACCTTGCAAAATTCCTTTACCTCATTTTCCATCTTTCGTTCTTTTTCTTTTTTCTCAGCCCACCGTTAAACGTCGAGGAACGCATCACCACCGAGTGTTACGAGAGGATGATAAAATGATTTTGAGAGTATATTCGTTTTCGCAAAAGCTGTATATGTCCTACGTGATTCCTTTTATGGGCACACAGAAACGCATATATACGGACGAATGGATGGGACGAGCGTACGTACGCACGAAAGAGGTATATGTAAAATAAATAACTCTCTTCCTATTCGTTGGATCCCACTTTTATTGAGAAAGTTTATCGCTATGCGGTTAACCACGATTCATACGTTGAAAAATATATTTCTAGTGGAAAATCGAGCTGGTTATATTACGAATGAATCCGTATAAACTCGGTAAGATTATCTTTTTGTATGGATAATTATTATCTTTAACGAATGTATCTCGAACGAACTAACTAACGAACTAACGAACTAACGAACGAACGAATGAATGAATGAAAGAGCGAGCGGAGGCCGTATATAAAAGAAAAAAAAAAAAAAAAAGAAATAAGAAATAAAAAAGAGAACATCCAAAAATAACAAGAAAAAAAAAATATATATATACATATATATTTCGAAAAAAAAAAGAAGTTATTCTGATAGGTACATAAAAGAGATATTTTTTAAAAAATTATATAAATAATCACGCTATATATATATTATGCTGTTCATCGTCAATGTATGTATATAAGTGGTATCATATTTAGATAAAAATATTTCGAAGAATTAATTGAAACGAGAAACTTAAAAAAAAAAAAAAATTAAGAAGAAAATTAATATCACAATTATATTTAATCGTTGATATAATTAAAAATTAAAATTAAAAAAAAAAAAAAAGAAAAAGTAGGAGAGGAACGAAAAGTATTTTTCAAAAAAAACATCTTTCGATCGTACGATTCAATCCGACGATTTTTTTCTCTTTTCTTTTCTTTTCTTTTTTTTTTTCTTTATAGATATACATACGTAAAAAGAAAAGGGAAAGGAATAATAAAGAAGTGAACGGGGGATAGGAGAACGTCGTGAAATGAAATTTCTTTGAAATTTGTCCGTCCAACTTGTTCCCACGTTGAATTTCACGTTATCATAAAGAAGAAGAAGAAGAAGTAGAAGAAGAAAAAGAAGAAGAAGAAGAAGAAGATGCAGCAAGCAGCAAGAAGGGTAGTTACATATATAAAATGTTTTATATATTCCGAATCGTAAAGTTTCTCCGATGCAACTGTTGCATAGCTAGAGAAAAGGAGAGAGAGAAAGAGAGAGAGAGAGAGAGAGAGAAAATGCAAGATTTATTAAACGTTTCTTCTCCCCCCTCCCTCCTCCTTCCCTCCACCATAGACCGACCACGAAACAACATATAAATGCACCTCTCCGTTGTGCCGTATTAAAATATACATTATCACGATGTGTGTAAATACACACACACACACACACACACAAAATAAACACAGACATTCACACACACACACACACACACACATATACAAGTTATCCATTTATTTACGATTTTCCTTGGCCCTTACCGTTCTTGTTTAGATATATACTCTTAACGTAGAAAATTGTTAGTCGACCAACGAAAACCGCGTTTTCCCTCTACTAGCCGACTAGAATTCAAAGTATAACCACGATCGCGATTAGATAGAGATAGGGGATAGATAGATAGATAGATAGATAGATAGATGGTCGATAGATGGAGGGTTCGATGGAGAAAGAGATAGAGATAGAGATAGAGAGAGAGAGAGAGAGAGAGAGAATGAGAAAGAGATAGAGAAATGGAAGACTGAAACGTGGAAGAGAGACTCGATACAACTGATTCATTGTTGGCATTGCACGTGACCGGAAAACCTAACTGCATTTCGGTATATGCCTACTGTTTCAGAGAGCCCGGGGTCTAACTCGAAATGGTTCCCAGGTGACAGCAGTAGCTACGATTTCGTGTACGAGCCGTCGAGTACAAGAAGAGACAGAGACAGAGACAGAGACAGAGACAGAAACAGAGACAGAGAGAGCGAAGACATGATCATCTCTCTCTCTCTCTCTATCTCTATCTCTATCTCTATCCTTGTCTATCTAATTCTCTTCTACAACTCACCATTCTATCTCAATGTATCTCTCTCTTTCTGTTTACATATATGTCTATATATGTATATGTCTCTCTAGTTATATCTGTTCTCATTCGCTCACTCACTCATTCTCTCTCTCTCTCTCTCTCTCTCTCTCTCTCTCTCTCTCTCTCTCTATGTCCTTCGCGAACAGTTTCTCGCTCATCCAAACGTGTCCTACGTCACTTAACGTCGAGAAACCACGGCTGACAGGTTTCCTACGCGTACACATATACTCGATTACCGTAATCTACCATCTCACGCATATCTAAGTACTTGCTTTTACACGTCGTCGATTCGTGAATCGTATTCGTCGAAAGATTTCGTAGTCGTAGTCGTAGGCGTAGTCGTCAGCGAAACAATTCTATGACAATCGTGACTACTTCCATAAGAAACCCTTCTAACAAGATTTGTTCATCGTTTATTCAAAAAAAAAAAAAAAAATAAATAAATAAATAAATAAAATAAATTAATTCAAAATTATAACGATTATACGTAACTCGACGAAAGGAAAAGTAAAAGAAAAAGAAAACTAAAATGAAAACAAAGGAGAGAAAGAGATAAGATCGAGTTCGAAAAAAAAAATTCCTTTTATTACCTAAACTATCGATCTACGTACGTACGTACGTAAATATATATATATATATATATATATATATATATATATATATATATATATATATATATATATATATATATATCGATATAAGTTCTGTCGACTTTAACGATACCCCTTACGCAAGCTGTATTTTATAAATCCATTAAACATTGACATTCCTAAAGCATTCGAGAACTCGTATTTACTTCGAAAGCTGACGCATCTCTCTCTCTCTCTCTCTCTCTCTCTCTTTCTCTCTTTCTCTCTTTTTGTGTGTCTCTTTCTCGAATGTTAAGAGGATAAGTTTAGAATCCGATCGAGAACTTTGACTGGTTTTCGATTTATCGCGAATTATCTCGCGTGTCTGTCTGCTGTATTTTCCACCTACAACCCCTCTCCACCCCTCATCATCCATACCCCTAACCCTCGAATCCCTTTCACTCACTCCATTTGTCTCTCTCTCTCTCTTTCTCTCTCTCTCTCCCTCCCTCTATCTATCTCTCTGTCTCTCTCCTTATCACGTTGTTTCCATTCGTTCGATTTTATCCACAATGAATATGTTACTACCGAAGAGCGCCGCGTTTACACGAAAGTTGTCGAACTTGGGGCAATGTCTGAACGACGCTTTATCGTGGATTAATTCAAACGAGATAGATTTATCGACTTCGTCTTGATCGACTTTGCATTATCACGAATTATTGACTTAAAAAACGAACATCGATATCATATATAAATATATATTAACTTTTCATTAAACAGTCGATCGATCTCTTATAAATTTCCATTTATTAGCGATGATGATGATGATGATGATGATGATAGCAATTAATAATAATTAACAATGGTAATAATAATGACAAATGATGATTACAATCGAGAGGAGGGGCTGGACAATTCGCGATCGTTTTGAAAAGGAGGAAATACGAGAGATAGAGAGAGACAGATATATGGACAGAGAGAGAGAGAGAGAGAGAGAGAGAGAGAGAGAGAGAGAGAGAAAGAGAGAAAGAGAATATAAATGTATTTATGTTTGGGGAAAAAGAAATCAATCATTTTTACGTTCGCGTTCACGTAAAATTAATGGATTTCTTTTTCCCCGAACTAATATATATCCGATTAGAAAAAAATAAATCGAAGGATTGAAATTGACGATACAGTCTGTTTCATCGCTCTCTCCCTCTCTCTCTCTCTCTCTCTTTTACTTTCTCATTCTCTGTCCTTCTCCCTTCTTCATTTTAACCGTCACATTTTCAGATTTTCTCGGCTGGCGAACTTTAACGTCCAACGAAACGGGGGTTTAACGTTCTCGAAAATCTCGAGAAACGAGAAGCAAAGGATTTATGACGCACACGTGTCTCGTACTAACTCACGTATTACCATCGCGTCGTCCTCCTCGTCGTCAGGATATTTCGTCGCCGTAAGCGAAATTTTGAGCGAACACGGCTGGGTGTGGGGGTGGTGATGGGGGGAAGGTGGGTGGTGGTCTATGGACGGTTCATTGAAAACGAAATACGAAAAGAGAAATA
>OU427002.1:1650046-1657546 GCA_911387935.1 Dolichovespula saxonica
GAATGAATGAATGAATGAACTAATGAGCTTGCGATGTGTTACATATACGTTTCTTTCTTTCTTTCTTTTTTTCTTTGCGTTCACGTTTTTTACCCTCACCCTTATTAGTACGACCAAAACGAACGATTTTAACGGAGAGACGGGGAAGGAGGAGAAGGAAGAGGAGGATGAGGAGGAGGATGAGGAGGAAGAGGAGAGGGAGGAGAAGAGGGAGTGGGGTTAATTTACGAGGACGGTGTGAATTAATTCAACGTGGAATAATATACTTATACACCGTGGAGTACACATAATCAGAGAGGTTAAAGTAGCGTTAAGGAGTCAACCTTCCCGACCGTACAACCCCGTACAGTCGCAACGAGCACGGTATTTTTTTTCTTTTTCGTTTCTTTCTTTTCTATTTCTATTTCTATTTCTTTTTCTTTTTCTTTTTTTTTTCTCGAGGCACATTCCGCGAGTGGAACGACGCGAAGTGCGGCGGCAAACGTTTTAACTTAAAAACGCGTTCCGCGTCCTGTCCGACTTTCCTTCCTCTATACACACACACACACACACACACACACACACACACATATATACATACTTTCAACCCCGTCCCTCAACCCCTTCTCGTTTTCGCTCCTTTCACCCCTTTCCACCTATCCGCCCCATTCAACCCCGTTCTCTCTTTTTCTTCTTGCGACGACCTCATCTGCATTCTCTCTCTCTCTCTCTCTCTCTCTCTCTCTCTCTCTCTCTCTCTCTCTCTCTCTCTCTCTCTCTCTCTCTCTCTCTCTTTCTTTTCAACGTCCACTACCGTGCTATCTAGCGCGTTGATAACGGGTATACATTGTTGTACGGCAACGTGAAAACGTTATTTATTTATACATATATACATACATATATATATATATATATATATATATATATATAAAATGTGTGTGTTAGTGTATATGTATATATGAATATGTATATTATACAGGGTGAGCCATTTAACGTGTTTCCCCTGTAGAAAAATAAAGAATTTAGAAGTCAAGTTTTTCTAGAATAATAAATAAATAAATAAATAAATAAATAAAGGGGGATGAAATATGAATAAGGAGAGAAATAGAAAGAAGAGAGAGAGAGAGAGAGAGAGAGAGAGAGAGAGAGAGAGAGAGAGAGAGAGAGAGAGAAATTGTTGTACAAATTTGTCGTTACTCTTAAAAATAGGTCGAATGGCTTTTAGGTATTACATAAGTGGGGAATGATTACTTTGACTCACCCTATATATATATATTCTCATCCTACTTTTATCACTCTATTTTTCTTATTCCACTTACCACCACTTTATGGTCAGAAAGATACGGAATTAAACGCTTAATTTAACGTTCTTCCTAACTTCTTTCTCTCTCTCGTTTTTTTGTTATAATCTGTCTCTCTTTCTCTCTTTCTCTCTTTCTCTCTCTCACTCTCAATCTTTTTTCGTTCGTTCTCGTCCGCGTACATTTTATTTTCACCTCGGCGTTCCTTAATCGTCTTCTTCCTACTGCGGATTTTCTATTTTTCGCAGATCTTTTTCCACTTCACGCTTCAACATTCTCGACGTAAAGAGAACGGTCGTTCGGTCGGTAGGTAGGTAGGTAGGTAGGTAGGTAGGTGGTTGGTTGGTTGGTAGGTAGGTAGGTAGGTCTTTTTCAACGCGATATTAAGTGCAGCTTGCAATTTCGTGCCGCGAGACTTCGAGTGGGTACTCTTTTCGAAACGTCATGGCATTCCAAACGTTTCTGAAAGAGAGCGAACGAGCGAGCGAGAACGAGAGAGAGAGAGAGAGAGAGAGAGAGAGAGAGAGAGAGATTAACGTCCTCGTTATTGCGTGTCTCGGTGTTATTACTTTTTTACAAATGCCTCGTCTGCCTATATGCCGTTTTAATTTGTAATAGAAATAATCTACGCGTCGAAGGATAAAAAAGAAAAAATAATAATAATGATAAAAAAGAAAAGAAGGACATAAAAAAAAGAGCAGAATTCACGATCACGTTACCGTACGATAGTTTCGTTCGAAAAAAAAAAAAAGAAAAAGTTATAGCGATGCGTGCGACCTTTTTGTTAGAATTAATATTAAAGAGATTTCGTTACTTGCGTCCCGTTTTATTACTTTTCTAATAAATTGCTCTCGTCCGTCTATATGCGTGTACGGTTATCATTGTAACCGATATAATCTACGTGTCAAATATTAAAGAAATAAAAGCGAGTTAAAAATTAAAAAAAAAAAAGTAAATAAATAAATAAATAAATAAATAAATAAATAAATGAATGAATGAAATAAGGGAGAAGAAAAGAAATTATTTCTTTCGATTCGCGCATAAATGATTATTATTTATTTTTCTTTTATCATTTTTTTTTTTTTTTGTCTTTTTCACAAATAAAAATAGAGAAAAAAACGACGTACGATTCGATCGTAATGAATAATATCGACGATTTTATCGACCGACGTATACGTTTCCTATCGTGACGGAAAACGCACAAATGTGTGTTCCTCCCCCCCCCCCCCCCTCCTCCTCCCATTATCACTCAGTTCGGTATCACCGTAACCAAGTATTTGCTTTATGAATTTCTAAAGGCACGTGAGAAAATCTGTTCGAGCGCGTTAATATCACCCTTAAAACGGTGACACCCTGTCGGAAACGTTTCCCAGTTAAAACAACAACCTGATAACGTTCGCGTGTCACACGAAATAATTACTCTGGCTACGACACATTTCCTTTAACGTGCTTCCTATATACATACACACAAACACACACAAACACACACACACACACATATATATTATATCTGAAACAAAATAAATGAAGCAAAGTTATACGCGTATAATGATCCCAACCAAAAAAATATTCCCTTCGTAATTATCAATCCCATTTTTCTCGTTCTACCCCCCCTCTCCTCTCCTCTCATTTCTCTCTCTCTCTCTCTCTCTCTCTCATATATTTTTTTTTTTTTGTACAAAAGACGTATATACACGTAGTTGCGTTTAATATCACAAATGAAACGTTTCGATCGTATCGTTTAACGATTAACGATAATTTCCCCCTCCACCTCCCCCGCCTCCTACCCCCACCCACGTCATTCTAACGGGTTAAATAGATACGCATATTTCCAATTTACATTAAATTTTGTTCGACCCTGCGACGTATACATACACACGGACACACACGGAGGACACATACAATACGCTCACAGTAACACTTTCCAATGAGCTTCGTTAAACATTAACAGAGAGAGATAGAGAGAGAGAGAGAGAGAGAGAGAGAGAGTGAGAGAGAGAGATCGCTTTCGATCTTTTTCGATCGCAGAGCCAACCTGGCTTATAAAATTACAAGCGCGAACGATATTCTCTCGTTTATGAAAATACGTGCTCTCGCATAATGCAAGCAGGATTTTTGCAGAAAATCTAAAATATTACCTACGAGAGATACAAAGAGAGAGAGATAGAGAAAGATAGAGAGATAGAGAGAGAGAGAGAGAGAGAGAGAGAGAGAGAGAGAGAGAGAGAGAGAGAGAGAGAGCTCTTACGGTTAACACGAGAAAAATTCGATGTTAATCGGTTATTATTTTATTTAATATTTTTACCCTTCCTATCTTTCTCTAACTCGCTCAATCTATCTATCTATCTATCTATCGATAGAAGTCGTAAAAAAAAAAAATTGATGAGATTAATAACGCGAATATTAAGTTACGGATCTAACGAGAATTTGGGTCTTTGAAAATGGTATTCGTACGATTGATCGATTTATTAACTCGGTGGTAATAAAAATTGTATTTAATCGACGAAATGTTTGAAAAAATAAATAAAAGAAAAGATATATATATATATATATATATATATATATATATACACATACATATATGCATATGAAAGAAAGAATTCATCTGAAACGTGCGAACGCGTTTATAAAATGGCTTATCTTGTCGATACTACGCACGTTAAATCATAATCATCGTTTCATTTTTATCCGTCGATCGATCGCCATGACAAATTTTAATTCGACGTAATATGAATGTTTATAGAGTTACACACACACGCACACGCACACACACACACACACACGTGCGCGTATGCTGCATTAAATCTTAACGAAACAAAGCAAAGGCCGAAAGGATAAGCTCATTATCCTCATTAGCGAAAAAAAAACTATAACTATCTATATTGTCTCGTTAATGAGAAACTATTTTTTCGAAGTCGTCCGTTTCTTCGTTCTTTATAAAAAAAAAAAAAAAAAATGAGAGAAAAGTAAAAAAGAAAGAAAAAAGAAAATAAATTAATAATCGACAAACACGCCAAAGTGCTCCGGGCGTGGTACATACTTTTGTGCACGTATGTACATACAGTTCTTTCAGCTTTCGCCGTTGTTTCGTTTCATCTTCCTTTTATTTATTTATTTACTTCTCTGTTCTTTTTTTTCCTCCCCATTGTTTAATTAATATCCCTTTGAAAACCAAGCCATCAATGAGATTTCGTTGAAAATCTACGCAGGTACGTATGTACACATAACGTCCGAAGTATCAAACGAGCGAATGCCTTTGTTGTTGTTGTTGTTGCAATTTTTTGGTATTCTCTTATTATTATTATTATTATTATTATTATTATTATGTATAAACTCGTATAAATTAGACGAAATATTATTCGCTAAATATTATTCGCTAAAATAATACTGCATCGTAATGCTTCGTACGTCCACTGTTGTTATTTATTCTTATTACTCGATTTATACCCTACACAGAAATAAATAAATAAATAAATATATATATATATATATATATATATATATATATATATATTTTCTCTTTCTCTCTCTCTCTATTGCTTTCTATTGAGTTTTATTCTCTGTTTAGCTTTATCCTTCGCCCGAATACAGAGACAAATCCGTTAGATAAGCAAGCTCTCGAGGAGCTAAGGAACATCATGAACCAACAACATATTTTTCTTCGTCGGTGCGAAAACAATCTTCGAATGGAATTGCTCTATTCTGTGTTTTTCCCTTCTTTTTTTTTTCTTTCTTTCTTTCCCTTTCTTCTCTTTCGAGTACTTACAGTTAACTATTTCGTGTTTTACGTAGATAAATCAATTCCCTCCCCTAATATCGTTTTGTACGAAACGAATTTTCGAAGAGGACGAGGACGAGGAGAAGGAGGAGGATGAGGAGGATGAGGAGGAGGTGGTGGGACGAAAAGGGGAAAGGAAAATATTATCTCCGATTTCACATTGGAAATATTTTTGTTAAATAAAAAAAAAAAAAAAAAAAATAAATGAAAAAGAGAGAAAGGGGAAAAGGATTACGAAGTAGATTTAACAAAGTTTCTCTATCTATTTTCTCTCTCTCTCTCTCTCTCTCTCTCTCTCTCTCTCTCTCTCTTTCTGTCTCTCTTTATCTCTCTCTCTCTCATTCTCCATCGTAACGTGAAATGATTATTCGTTCTTTCGCGTCGGAGTGCGGTTACCGTTGAGAAAACGGTTGGTTGCCAACGTGAATTCGAAATTGAAATTAATTTGAAATTATCGCGTATTTACCGAGGAGCAACGCGACTTGCTCGAACGAAGTCGTTTAGCGAAAGCTGTAAAAGCATCGTGGGAACGATTTTACTTTGCTAGCTAGCTAGAGCTAGCTAGCTAACAGGAACGGAAGGGTGACACATTCGAGAGTTCGTTACAGTGGATGGAGATAGTATTGGTAAAAGAGAGAAAGATATATACATATATATATGTATGTATGTATGTATATATGTATAGATGGATAGAAAGAGAGAGAGAGAGAGAGAGAGAGAGAGAGAGAGAGAGGGAAAGAGCAATAAGAGACCATTCGACGATGAAAGTGAGTTTCTCATACCACTTTAAACCTGACCGCAGGTTTCGAGACTATCGGCACTTTCGAAGTATGCGGTATTATCGTCTCTAAAGAACTGCTAATTGCGCGAGAAACGTTGAAAATCTAAACGTAGAAAAGGGACTACTTGGTCGAAGAAAAACGCGTCTTAACGACGTACGAATGGACGCGATAAAATAGAGGAGGAAATCAAGAAGGATGGAATGAGAAAGAGAAAATAATTCGATCGGTTTCTCCATCGGCTCGCGATTTTCAAACATTTCGACGATATTCCGAGCGGGTAAGAGCGAGAATGAAATGAAATAAAAAATAAAAAAAAAAGAAAAAGAAGAAGAAGAAGAAGGGGTTATATAAAGAGAAACAGAAAATAATCCTACGATTGTATGAATTAATTCTATTCGTTAACGGGAGAGTCCCCTTACCCCCACCCCACCCCACTCCACCCCATCCCTCAAAAGCTTCTCCTCGCATTGGAGCTTACGAGTGTCTTCGATCTTTCTCGATTAATTTCATATCGAGAGGCAATGCTCTACGATTCGTTGAGAGGATTTTTGCGTTTGTTAGAAAAAGAAAAGAAAAGAAATGAAACGAAATGAAATGAAATGGAAAAAAAAAAAAAAAAACGTTCACGTATCTTGCGTTTTATATTTTGTTTCTCCTACGAGATTTCATAAATGAAAAAGGGAAAAGAAACGAAGAAAGAAGTAAGGAAAGAGAGATTGAGAGAAAAGGAAGGAATTAATTTCTCACGTACCACGTGAGAGATAGAGAGATAGAGAGATAGAGAAATAGAGAGAGAGAGAGAGAGAGAGAGAGAGAGAGAGAGAGAGAGAGAGAGAGAGAGAACCGAACGCGATTTCATCGAAGAAAATTTTTCCTTTAAGCATTTTCTTATTGGAAAGCTATCCGAGTAAAACGACACGTCTATAAAGAGAGCGGATTTTTCTCTCGATGTTACAGGAAGGATAGAGAGAGAGAGAGAGAGAGAGAGAGAGAGAGAGAGAGGGAGAGGGAGAGGGAGAGGGAGAGAAAGGTCTTCAAAGAAGAAAATCCTCTCTCCCTCCCCCAACACACCCACTTTTGTCTTGCGTCGGGCCTTTAAACGACGCCGTTGAAAATGATTATACATCAAAAGGAGAGAATCTCGTATATACCGTCGTATCTCCACCGACTACACAACGTGGAATTTTCTCTATCCCTTCATTTTCTTTCTTCCTTTCCTCCTTTCTTTCTTTCTTTCTTTCTCTCTATTTTTCTCTTTCTTTCTCTCTCTCTCTCTCTTCTTTTTTTTTTTTTTTTTTTTTTACTTTTTCTCTAACCCGAGTCAGTACGTCTCTTAATTGTTTCCCGTTGTAGCTTTGCAAATAGTCGTAGTGAAGAGTAACAAGAGAGAGAGACAGAGAGAGAGAGAGAGAGAGAGAGAGAGAGAGAGAGAGAGAGAGAGAGAGGGAAGATAACGGAATTAAAAAGAACAAGAAAAAAATAAATAAATAAATAAAAGGAATAAAGAGAGATTGAGAGAGATAGAGAGAGAAAGTAAATTAGTGCAATGGAAATAGAAGGGAAAATAATAAAGACAGAGAGAGACAGACAGAGAGACAGAGAGACAGAGAGACAGAGAGACAGAGAGAGAGAGAGAGAGAGAGAGAGAGAGAGTGAAGAA
>OU427002.1:1662546-1672546 GCA_911387935.1 Dolichovespula saxonica
TTTACCGATATCGTCCCATAGGTGTGTGTGTGTGTGTGTGTAGTATATACCGTAGGTCTTCTGCGTATAATGCATATAACCGATCGAACGCAAACGATTACACGATAAAAATACAAAATAACGACAGTGATATAGATAGATAGATGGAGAGAGAGAGAGAGAGAGAGAGAGAGAGAGAGGGAGAGAGAGAGAGAGAAGAGAGATTTAATAAAAAGAGAAAGAAAAAACATTTTTTCTTAAGTTTAACAAAAGGATAGTTGAAAAAACAAAAGAATGAATAAATAAATGAAAGAATGAATGAATGAATAAATTTGCGAGAAAAACAAATTTCTGACGGGTTGTTTGTATATACGCGTCAAATACCATCGATCGGATATAATTAGAAAATAGGATCACATCTCTCTCTCTCTCTCTCTCGCTTTTTTTCTATCTCACATATACTCTTTCATCGTCCAATAAAAAATATCAATAGTGAGAGGGGATCCGTTATCTCGCGGTGTTAATAAACCGGAAAGAGAATTTTTTTTTTTTTTTTTTTTTTTTTTTTTTTTTTTTTTTTTTTTTTTTTTTTTAATAAAAAGAGGAAGAAAAAAAGAGATAGTGAAAGACGATAAAATGAAAAGATAAAAAAAATAAAAAAAAAAAGAGGGAATCGAGAGAAAAATCTCTGACGGGGTGTTTATAAACGCGTCAAACGTTATCGATTGGCTATAATTAGAAAATAGGATCACCTCTCTCTCTCTCCTCTCTCTCTCTCTCTCTCTCTCTTTCTCTTACTTTTTTTCCCATCTACTCTTGCCGTGGTATTAATTAACCAAAAAAAAAAAAAAAAGAGAAAAAGTAAGAAAAAAAAATCAAAAGAAGGAGAAAGAAATTTTTTTTTTCGAATTAAAAAAGTAACAAATAAAAAGGAAAAAGAAGTAAGGTGGAAAAAAGAAATTGCATCGGAGGCGGGGGTGCGGGGTGGTGGGGAGGGAAGGGGGTAGGTGGAAAAAAAGTCTCTAACGCGATGTTTATAAACGCGTCAAACGCTATCGATTAACTATAATTAGAAAATAGGATCACCTACGTCCCTCTCTCTCTCTCTCTCTCTCTCTCTCTCTCTCTTATTCCGTCCACCTACTCTTTTTTCATCGTACAATCTCTTCCTCTCTCTCTCTCTCTCTCTCTTTTTTTTCTCTCTCTCTCTCTCTCTCTCTCTCTCTATCACGCACGCTCTTTATCTCTCACGCGCACGAGAGAGTCTTGCTCAAATACGCGTATAATAAAACGAAGGAACAAACGAACGAACGGATGGACCGACGGACGGGACGGAACGGAACGGAACGGAACGAACTGAACGAACGTAGCACCCGTTATAAATAGCACCGTGCAATATCGCTTTTGTCGTCGAGGCAGACGTGAGCATTGCAAAAATGAAGATTGCATCCGACTCCATTCATTGCCACCGTGATGCACCGGAAGTTGCCCGAGTTTTTTCGTCCCATTGTACGTGAAACTGGTGCAATATAGAGATCGCGTACTAGCGCGCGCGCATACACACACACACACACAAACACAAACATTTATATATAACATTTATATATATATATATATTTATATTTATATATACTTAGGTAAATACATATATACGTGCTCTCTCTCTCTCTTTCTCTTTCTCTGTGTGTGTGTGTGTATGTGTTTGTGTATTTATGTGTGTGTGTATGTGTGTATAACAAAACATACGTTCTCGTATATAAATGTACGGTCATACGTATAGTCGCTCTTTCTATTTATTTCTCTCTTTCTCTCTTTGTCTCTCTCTCTCTTTTTCATTCTCCATCAGTCCGTCTCTCTCTCTCTCTCTTTCCCATTCTCTCTCACGTTTTCTTTCTTTCTTTATCATTCTCTTTGCAAAACGCAAAGGCCAGTATCATTCTTCTACACTTTTAATGCTAATACGTATTTCATTTTGATCGTGACACCATTTAAGAAAAGTTAAACTCGAGACGAGGAGTTAGTTCTCTTTATATATATGTGTGTGTGTGTGTGTGTGTGTGTGTTTGCAAATTTATGTATAGGTACATGCACACACACACACACACACACACACACACACATATATACATGTTACATAGACAAACGTCACATACGAGGATGCATTAGATATTTAAATTCGCAGAACCAGAGGGCCACTGGAAGAACGAATTTTTTATTCGCAGTTTAACATCAGTAAGTTATACTACTACTACTGGTACTACTACTACGTAGTTATAGTAGTAATAATACTTTTAGAAGAGAAATAAAGAGAGAGAGAGAGAGAGAGAGAGAGAGAGAGAGAGACAGAGGGAATGTAGTAGACACTTTTTCGTATACATTTATTCAACAGAGATAAAAAAATTTTTTTTTTTTTTCTCTAAATTTCCTTCGGTTTTACACTTATTACCCTATATTTAATTATAATTTGGAATATATTTAATTAGAAAGCAAAAATTCTTTCCTCTTCTTTTTGATCCCAATTAACGATTTCGTTTGAACGTCGAACGATAAATAATAAAAAGTATCATTGTTCGATGGTGAACATGAAAACATCGTTAGTAGTCATATAATTAAAATTCCTTTTAGTTTAACACTAATATTACTCTCTATCTATATTATATTATTTTTAATATATTGTTTAATTAGAAAAATTCTTTTTTTATTCCCCTCTAATTAACGATTTCAGTTGAACGTCGTACGACAAGGAGTAAAAAAAATATTATTGTTCGATGGTGAACATTGGGGAGAAACGATAAACGTTGCTTTGTTCGCGTTTGTGTGTGTGTGTGTGTGTAGGCTTCTCGCTGTTAAAAAAAAAAAATAAAAAACAACAAAAAACTAAAACAAAAATACTGTCCGTAGTTAGAAATTCGAATGGAAATGAAAAATGCTCGTAATAACGTGGTAATTATAAGTAAATGAGTAAATTTGGAGGGAGTAAAGACGATGGAGAAGAAATTAAAAAGAGAGAGAGAGAGAGAGAGAGAGAGAGAGAGAGAGATTGAAAGATAAAAAAGGATAGCAATTGTACGTGACGGAGAAAAGATTAGGAAGGGTTGTACCTTACTTTAAAAAAGGGAAAAACGTTATCGAGCTAATACGGTTGGATATAAGGAAAGAAAAGAATGGATAGAGAAGGGAAAGGGAAAGGGAAAAGGGAGAGGAGTGTTGTTACATTAACTGTACATTGGCGAGAGAGCGTGTAATATCTGATGGTAATATCAGCAACAGGTCGGTTTCTGGACGACGAAAAAACAACTGGGCACGATCGAGAGACAATCGAAAAATAACCTCGATATAATTTCAACTTCGATGGATTGAAATTCTTTCGTTGTTGGATCAGCGTCTTCGTTCGAATAAATTATGAGAAATAAAAAAATCTTTTAAGAAGGAATTCGTTAGCGATGGATAAAATATATGATTAGTTTCGAGTTAGTCTTTTTGATAAATGTATTATTGTTTGCGTTTGACAAAAAAAAAAAAAAAAAAAAAAAAACAAGAAAAATACATAAAATTGTCACATATATATATTTGTGTGTGTGTGTGTGTGTGAAGTTGATAGTTACGATAATAATTGTTACAGTATTCTTGAAAAAAAATTCCTGAGAAAATATCATCGAAGCATATTTATATCTAAATAAAAAAAAAAAAAAAAAAAAAAAAATGGGAGAAAACAAAAACAAAAAAAAAACCGAAGAATACGAAAGATCGGAGATAGGTTTTTTGGCATTAATTAGTTTCGATATTAATGAGAAAGGGAAGAGGTGGAAAAGGAATGAAATTATGAGGAGGAAGTTTGCGCGATGATGGGTTAAAGAAGGTAGATCAGTTAGAAAAGACGGGAAAATGAGAAAATGAGAAAAAAAAGAGGAGGACGGATAGACGTACAAGGAGAGAGAGAGAAAAAGAGAGAGAAAAAGAGAGAGAAAAAGAGAGAGAGAGAGAGAGAGAGAGAGAGAGAGAGAATAAAAAAAATAGAAGACTCGTAGTATGGAATTTTCTAAGGTAACGATAGATCCTAAACGATAGTTCGATAAAGTAAATTTCTCTTTCTCTCTCTCTCTCTCTCTCTCTCTATCTCTCTCTCTCTCTCTCTCTTTCATCTTCTTCCTCTCTAAAAAGTAACTTTAGCATTGGTAAAGCAGCCAAAGTGAAATACGAAGACTAAAGTGAATGGAGAGAGGGGATGGCGAACAAAAAATAAAAAAAAATAAAAAAAAAATAAAAAATAAGAAAAGAAAGATAAATAAATAAACTGAAATACAATGAAAGCGTAAGAATAGGAAACGGAGTAGGGAGGAGAAGGGACTCTTTAAAAAAAAAAACAAAAAAAAGAAAGTGCATAAGGAATGACGTTTACGGACCCCCATCGTAGACGATTGGCATAGTATTTCGCTCAAGTTTGTTTCTCGTCGAGTCGCATCGTTGCACCATACTCTACTCACTGTGCTCCTTTCTCGTCGTTGCATCTTAGATTCCTTTGAAATCGCATTATTTAGTAATAGTAGTAGTAGTAGTGGTGGTAGTACTTGCAGTAGTAGTAGTAATAGTTTGTAGTAAATGCACTTGGAAAGTCGAGAACAGGACGAGAGAATGCACAAACCTTCCTCTCTCTCTCTCTCTCTCTCTCTCTCTCTCTCTCTCTCTCTCTCTCTCTCTCTCTGTATTTTTTTTTTTTTATGCACCGATGCATTTTTTACTGCTAGCTCGCAAAAATTGTTTGCGTTTGAAGATTCGACAATACTCTCCCTCCTCCCTCCTCAATCCCCCCACCCCTCACGACTTTCACTTCGTCCTCTTTCCATCTTAAAAACGTGTATGACACTTTCGTATTTAACTAACGCCCGGTATAACGAAATGGTGCGGTTAAGTTCGATGACTCCGTACGACGAAGCGAGTACACAGAATTTTAAACTACATGAGTTATAATTTCGGAAAGATTTATTAACGATCTATAATCATACGTAACTGTATCATCATAGATTTATTTCTATTTTTCCCATCGTGTGTTTGATTTCGTTAATATGTATCGTTTATCATCGATATCGAGGAAGAAATCGACGAAGACGTTCGGTTTGAAGTCGATATCTCGAATCTCGTTTTTCCCCGAAACCGTCGAAATCGTTTAAATCAACTCACTCGCACACTCTCTCTCTCTCTCTCTCTCTCTCTCTCTCTCTCTCTCTCTCTCTCTCTCTCTCTCTATCTCGTTCGTATCTCCGAATAAATTATATGAACCTAAAGGATTCGACCTTAGAGTTCGGTCGTAATCGATAAACTTAAATTGATCCGACTTAAAATTTAAACGTATCGCTTTCGAGCTGAAAGTCGATACCTAGAATCGAGTATTGGTGTTGGTAGTAGTGGTAGAGAGTATCGATAATAAAACAGAGCTTTTCTATGTGACGATAAAGTATCGTTTATATTTCTGCGATTTTAGAGACGGAGACGGAGACAGAGACGTAGAAACGATGAGAGAAGGAAGGAACAGTTAGAGAAAAAAAAAAAACAAAAAGATAAAAAAAGAAAAAAATAAAATGAAATAAAGAAAGAGAGATAAAAACAGAAACGACGCAGGAGGAGGAGGAGGAGGATACGTCGATAGAAAAACTTGTCTTATATCGTCGAGAAATCTTCAACTTTCATCCCTTCCTCTCCCCAAACCCCCCCAGTGTTCGTCACGATTTGTCTACCCCCGACGAGTTTATGGTTGTCTTCTTACGACTCGTCGTAAAAAAAAAGAAAAAGAAAAAAAAAAAAAAAATAGAAAAAAGAAAAAATATGATATAACCGTTGATGTTATGACGAAAGTTCCTGTCCTCCTTTGAACGGTTCCGAACGGTTCACTCGAACTATACTTTTATATATTCGTTGATAAGAGAAAGTAGTTTTCATCCCTTCCGATATACACGAGGACCTCTTACCCTATACCACCACCACCACCACCATCACCACCACCACCAATATCATCACCATCACCATCACCATCACCATCGCTAGTGGTAGTAGCATCACTACTACCGATACTTTTACTGCTATCACTATAACGGAGGAGCTTTTACACTAACACCGATCGGACGAAAAGGCAAACTTTTTCTTCTTCTTCTTCTTTTTCTTCTTTTTCTTTTTCTTCTTCGTCTTCTTCTTCGACGTGGAGAAGACCAATTTCATCGCGAACCGTCGACGGAAAAACTTTTACACTCCACTCTCTCACTCGCTCTCACCTAACCTTCCCTTTACATCCCTCTCTCTCTCTCTCTCTCTCTTTTTTTCTTTTTTCTCTTCTCGATCTCACGCTCTCCATTTTACTCTTCAAGCTTATATTACACTTATTTCGTTTCTTTTTCTTTTTTTCTATTTTTCTTTTTTTTTTTTTTTTCCTTTCTTTTTTCACACCGGTCGACGTTTGATCTCATTTCGATCATGCCATGCCCATCTTCTTTCTTAGGCCATAGCACAGTTTTTATATATTTTTTTTTTTTTTTTTTTCGTTATTTCCTAGGAAAATTCGTTTCCATACACGCGTGTATACAGACACACACACACACACATATATATCGTATGACTATGTAGAGACCAGCTGTTATTCGTCTACTAGGTCTCCATCCCTTTTCTTTCTTTTATTTTCTTTTCTTTTCTTTTTTTTTTTCCAAACTAACTCTACTCTCGCACACGTAGTAACCTACTGATAGTTAATTACAGAGTGAAAGATCACCCTGGGAAATCAACGAACGTATTATTTCTTTCCTCTTCTATTGCGTATGACGAGAAAGCGTCAATACATTGACCGATCGTTCATTTGGCAATAATACTTATTATCTATCACTATCCCTCTATCTATCTATCTATCTATCTATCTATCTATCTATCTATTTATCTATCTATTTGTACATACGTCTGTCTCTATTTTTTATTGTGGCCAATAGACTACAAACGTAAATTTTATTTTTTTATTTCGACAATTAGCACTAATCTTCTCTCCATCTATCTATCTATTTATCTATCCATTTATCTATCTATCTGTCCGTACGTCTGTCTCTATTCTTTCTAATGACCAATAGACTGCAAACGTAAATTTTATTTTTTTATTTAAACAATTAGCACTAATCTTCTATCTATCTATCTATTTATCTATCTATCTATCTATTTATCTATCTATCTGTTCGTACGTCTGTCTCTATTCTTTCTAATGACCAACAGACTGCAAACGTAAATTTTATTTTTTTATTTCGACAATTAGCACTAATCTTCTCTCCATCTAACTATCTATCCATCTCTCTTTCTCTTTTAGATTTTCAAGCACGAACTATCGTCCTACGTTTATTTTGTTTCTTTTTTGGTAGGTCGGGATTGGGGTTGTTTTTCGGGATTGGTGGGTGGGGTTTTAGGGGTGGCAGGGACCGGGGTAATCTTTTTTCTTTTGTTTCCTTTTTATTTATTTATTTTTTCCCTCTTCTCCCTTTGCCTTTCTTCATTCGAAGGTACCAAACAGAAGCTGGAAGAGTTCTCTGGGAAGACCGACCGGGAGAGGGGGAAAGGCTCGTTGTAATTTCCGGCTAACGATGTGTTCCCCGTTGCTATCGTCGTCCTCTCCCAAAGAGGAAGATTTCCTCTGCTACGAAATGCAAAGAGTGAGTGTTTGTGTGTGTGTGTGTGTGTGAGAGAGAGAGAGAGAGAAAAGAAATGCAATTTCGTACGAGCGTCTCCTGGAATGACAAGCATTGGTCTGAGCGCTTAATCTAGATTAATTTAGTAAAATATGATGAAATAAAAGAGATAGAGCTAAAGAGAGACAGAGAGAGAGAGAGACAGAGAAAGAGAGAGAAAAAGAGAGAGAGAGAGAGAGAGAGAGAATAACAATAGAGATAAATAACAAATGCATTTGATATCCGTGAATATTCTTTTCCATTTAGTTTCCCATTTTTCTTTCCACCTTTTTTTCGATTTAAATTACGAATACGTTCCTTCTATTTTTTTTTTTTTTTTTTTTGGAACGACTGATAATTAGACGTACATTTGTTTTTTTTTTTTTTTTAATTTCAAAAAGAATCCATCCATTCGAGATTCGCTCGTCATATCGCAATTAATTTATAGGAAAATCTTCGAGCGAGGTATATGTGTGTGTGTGTATGTGTGTGTGTGTGTACGATAATTGAAAAAATATTTTTGTTCCTTTCCTTTTTTCTCCTTCCTCGTATCAAGAAAGAAAGAAAGAAAGAAAAAAAAAAAATATATAAAAGAAAAGAAAAATTCTCTCTCGTTCCTCGAACGGACTCGTAATTAATAACTTTCTCAATCTTATCTTTTTCTTTTCCTCTTCTCTTCTTTCTCTTTATTTTTTTTGGTTTTTCCTTTTTTTTTTTTTTTTTTTTTTTTGAAAGGGAAACGTTAACTCGGCCAAATAGCTCCTCGCTCGTATTAATTTCCAATTAATTAAAACGGGGTGAGTAAATCGTCGTCGGGTTGGGATCGGGAACGATTTAATCGGGAATATCTTAAGCAGTTTAATTCAGTTAACGAGATTTAGCGTTATTGGGATAATTACGGGGGGCAGGGGGGTAGGGGGCTGCCACGAGGGGTGGTGCCGGTTGCACGGGATTGGGAAATTCTCGTAAAATAACTGAAAACCGAGCTCTTACCGTACGAACGCTCGAAACTCATAGCCGTTTTCATGTTCTCACGGAGAATATAATAAAGTTTCCCTTTAGCTTTAGCCGGCAAGCCAACGGTTTGTTGCTTGCCCGTGTAGCTGGAACGACTTTTTTATTTTTTTTTTAAATTTCTTTTTATTAAAAAAAAAAAAAAAAAAGGAAAAAAAGGAAAAAAAGTGTAGCTTTTTCTCGTTGACGAGGAAGAAATAAAGTGAGAGAGAGAGAGAGAGAGAGAGAGAGAAGAAAAAAAAAATTAGAAGACCGACCAAGATTGCGAGAGAATTAATTTAAATATTATAATTAACCCTTCGTCGAAAATTCGTGCTTGAGAAAAAAAAATAAAAAAAAAAAAAAAAAAAAAAAAAGAAAGAAAAGAAAAACAGAATTGAGGGATAAGAAATAAAGGGATTGAAGAAATGGAGAAAGAGAAAGGCAAAGAAAAGAGGGGGGGGAGGGGAGGAAAAAAAAAAGGGAAATCGTCGTTCCGATCGTATTTTCTATTTAATATTTGAAAAGCATTGAAAATCTAATATCGTCTCTTAGGATCGAACGTTTAATACCAATGAAATATCCTTTTATCATCGAAGAGACCTCGAAATCTGAACACAAAATAATGATTCCCGTTCTAAGAGCATTCTGGCGGAAATTAAAGGGCGTTTCACGACGTTGGCTCGAGGAACGAGACGAAGGAGACATAGAGAGAGTGAGAGAGAGAGAGAGAGAGAGAGAGAGAGAGAGACAGACAGACAGAGAGAGAGAGAGAGAGAGAGAGAGTAAGAGAGAGTGAGTAAGAGAGAGAAAGAGAGAGAGAGAATATAACCTGTAAGTAGAGGTAGAGAGACAGCGTTGAAAGAGGTACACACACACACACACATATATATATATATTTATATATAGAGAGAGAGAGAGAGATAGAGAGAAAGAGAGAGAGGGGGGGAGGGAGAAGGGGATCGCAAGGTTTTCAGCTTTTCAGCAAACACATCACTCGGTGCCTTCGGGCTAGACAATCACCGTTCTTCATATCCAGATGTACCTACCTAGTAGTATAAGTACTTACTCCGTTCCCCAAATCCATTGGTGATTATATAAAACAAAAAAAAAAAAAAACAGAAACAAAAAATTTCTTCCCTTTTACTTTTTTTTTTTACTTTCTTTTTTTTCCCTATTTCCTTCCGTTTCTCTCCATTCGTCTTTAACCGCTCAAATCCTATCAAAAAAAAAAAAAAAAAAAAAAAAAAACCGTCGATCGATCGGCAATCGAACAGCTTAATTTAGCTTTAAAGCGTTTGTAAAGATTTTGGAACGGGAGGAGGATATAGAAAAGAAAAGAA
>OU427002.1:1677546-1730046 GCA_911387935.1 Dolichovespula saxonica
AGCCAAGTAGATGTTAGTCGTATTACGAGAAAAAAGAAAAAAGAAAAAAAAAACTGAAAATGAAATACGAAATAAAACGAGGTGAAAAGAAATAAGATAATTCTTATTATTTGATCGCGATTTCGTCATAATTGTTTGTTGATTAATTTTTATAATTTCGTAGAAAGAAATATGAAAGGAAATGGAATGAAATGAAATGAAATGAAATGAAACGAAACGAAACGAAATGAAATAAAAGAAATTAGACTTACGGGTGAAGGTCTCTCTCTCTCTCTCTCTCGCTCTCTCCCATTTGTTCTTTCTTTCCTTCTTTTTCTCCCACTCTCGTGTCATCCATAAGAGAGAGTGAGAGAGGAAGAGAAAAGGACAGATAATGCAATGTACGAGCGCAGTAACTGCACGATGTATGTACCTCGGACAAGCTGGACGAGAGAACGAGCGAAAAGATCTGTGCGGAGGAGGACAAGAAATAAATTTATCGCTCTCTACTCGCGAGCTGCCATAAAATTCGGCGCTATACTGTCCAGGGTCTAATGAAAAAGCGACGAAAGAGAGAGAGGAGAGAGAGAGAGAGAGAGAGAGAGAGAGAAGAAAGAGAACTCAATGTGCAATGGCGGAGGTGACCGTAGCAATCCGATGGAGTTCTAAACCTTACCACATACGAGAAATCAATTAACTGTATTTCTTTTCCCATCCCTCCACCTTTTAATGCTATCTTCTACTCCAATTTTTCTTTAATCCCATGTGTACATATAAATAAATAAATAAATAAATAAATATATTTGTATGTATAGGTATTTAATATTTTCTTATTTGTAGTAACAAAAATATGTATCATTTATTTCTTTGTCTAATTCCGGTCGCATTGTCGAATTAAATGATAAAAGAAGAGTGTAATATAACATATAAGAGTTCAAAGAGAGAGAGAGAGAGAGAGAGAGAGAGAGAGAGAGAGAGAGAGAGATAATACAGCGAAGCGTGCTTAATGGAGTATTAATTTTGTTCCTTTTGTTGTTTGTTTGTTTGTTTATTTGTTCGTTCGTTTTTTTTTCTTTTCTATTTTTTTTTTCACGTTATTTAAATTCAATTAAAAATTGTAAGGTCGATATATATCTACCTATTCGTGATATAAGTATATATATATATATATATATAACAAATGAAGCGAAATGTACCTAATGAAGTATTAATTTTGTTGTTATTCATATTTTGCTATTCATATTATTTAAACCCCATTAAAATTGTAAGGTATTAATATATATAATATCTTCCTATTTATAGTAATAAAAATATACAATATATATATATATATATATATATATATACTTTTTTTTCATATACTCGAGTGGAAAGTCAAATTAAATTATAACAGAAGGGTGAATATTGTATTGAGAGGGTTAATAAGTGAAATGTTCCTAATAGAGTATTAGTATTGTCATTCCTCCCTTTCTTTCTTTAATTTTTCTCAGTCTTTTTTTAATCTAGGTCATTCAAATTCCATTAAAATTGTATCGACTTAATTAATATTCCCTCTTAATTTTTTTTCCTTCCCATTTTCTATCCTTTCTCTCTCTTTTTCTTTTTTTTTTTTTTTTCTCTTTATTTCGAACGAGTATCCCCGCGCGTGAGATCTCGCCGAGACAATGTAATATTATAATATATACATATACATACACACACACATATATATATATATATAACAAAAGATCACAAAAATTAACCTGGCCATCCAGTTATGGATGCAAAATTAAAAAATAAATAAAATATAATTATCACGAGGAGAGTATACAACAAAAAAAAAAAAAAATGAGGGCTGAAACGAAGCGAGAGAGAGAGAGAAGTATTAATGCGTATAATAACGGGCACATTGTATTCTCGTGGTGGTTTACGAGAGAGAAATAGAGATGAAGAAGGATGAAGCGAGGATGATAGAGAGTGAGAGAAAGAGAGAAAGAGAGAGAGAGAGAGAGAGAGAGAAAGAGAGAGAAAGATGGAGCTCACAAGTTGGGTCGGATCGTAATCAGCCGTGCAAATTACGTAGCATTTTTACTTTGCCTCGGGGCTATAACGACGATGGTATGAAACTAAAGCCACGAGTATGAAATGTTGTTTTCTTTCTCGCGTTATTTTATTCTCTCTCATACGTGAAAAATGCTTCGACCTCATGTCTTTCTATATATATATATGTATATGTATTTATACATACATTTATATTGCTTCACGTATGTATTTATGCATGTACGTACGTATGCATGCACGTACGTATGCATGCACGTACGTAATAATAATTAGGTTTAACTCCGATGCCGACAATTTCTTTTTCTTCGTTTTCAATTTTGTTATGTATGTATAATATATGTGTGTGTGTGTGTGAGTGTGTGTGTGTCGTCTTTCTGTTATCGCACGCGATCAATTTGAAAATAATAACTATAAATGAAACACCATGGTTATTATTTTTCATCTCGATCGAGGAGCGCACAATTCTTTTTTTTTTCTTTTTTTCTTTCATTTTTCGGTCCTTTTGTTTTTACACGAAATTGTCATGTGCATCGGTACGCGTTAAAAACGGCGATAATAAAATAATAGTTCTACCATTATCTCTTTCTTTATTATTTTTCGTTTTTATTTTTTTCAATGAAATCGTTTGAATTAGAACACGTCGTAACGATAATAAAATATATTTTTTTTTTGTATCGTTTATATATATATATATTTTTTTTTTCAAATAATTATTCGATTCACGCGTACGATATTTCGCAAAATTTCAAAAAGCGTAGTCATCGCCGACAACATTGTTGTCCCTTGAAATACCCTATCTTTTATCAAACAAACAAACACATACACACACACATACAAACACACACACATATATATATATATATATATATATATATATATATACATATGTGCTAGATAGAAAAAGATATACACGATACGTACATACCTTTGATTATACGCGTTTATGTACATATATGTACATAAGACATGGCCAAGAGAAAATGGAACCTACGTAATAAGGATTGAATTCGTAGTAACAAAAGCGAGCGTTTTCGCTGACTCCGCTTATCGCGGGAATCGGTTTGAATCGGCACGTTAGCTTGGTAGTGGGTACAAAAAAAGAAAAAAAAAAGAAAAAAAAAGAAAAGTGCATCGGAATTGCAACAACGGGATAGTGGAGCCAGCAGTAGCTATAGCTGCTAACTCCTCGCCATTTCGCTTGTTACTTTCCTTTTCGATTCTGAATCGAACGCTTTTGAGAACACCGTAGGACCTTTTTGTTTCGAACGACAGAAGAGAGAGAGAGAGAGAGAGAGAATGATATAAATTGGCATAGAAATATAAATCTTTCCTTCTTCCTTTCGTCCCGTATCTACGTAAGATTTCGAAGATCGATGAAAATACTCAACATAAATTTCTAGTGAAATTTTTATTTACCCCGGTACATTGCGAGAAATATTGTAGTCGGAAAATTTGTATTATTTAAGTATCGAGATGAATCTATAATAACGAGGAAGAGAGTTTTAAGACGATGGAAAGAGAAAGAATGGAAAAAGATTATCATAAATTTCTAATGAAATATTTATCGTTGGAATATCGTGATAAATTTTTAATGGGAAGGACAGACGGTAGGGATAAGGGGACGAGGATAACAAAGGATAAAGACAATGACAAGGAAGAGGAAGGTGTATATATTAAAAATATATAAATCCAAAATAACATTCTCTCTCTTTCTCTCTCTCTCTCTCTCTCTTTATCTTTAGTAAAGAATAAAAGCTTTCTTTCATCTTTAAAGGACACTTGGAAGGAAAAGTTTAGTGTTATCGAGAGAGGTTCGACGAAAAAGACGAGAAAGTGAATCATAGATCAAAGAGTAAGATATTCGACAGATTTCCGAGCATTATTTTCTCAACTGCTGAAAGTCATTTCTCTCTCTCTCTCTCTCTCTCTCTCTCTCTCTCTCTCTCTCTATCTCACTTGGTTGTAAACGCTTCGAACCATTTAACCTCGAGAGCATTTACCGCATCTGCAATTACTCTGAGAGCTTCGCGCCGTGTCGGTCACGTTGAAAATCGTTCCGTTGTAGGACCCAACTGGTAAAATCAGGAATCAAGCTTGAAGGAGCACGCTAAGAGACAGAGACAAAGACAGAGAGAGAGAGAGAGGGGGGGGAGGGATGAAAAACGAATGAGAAGGGATGGATGAGAAAGGAGGGGAGAGGATTGACTGACAATCAACGAATGGTTCTAATCTTTGATGTTCGTAAAGGTGTGTGTGTGTGTGTGTGTGTGTGAGAGGTGAAAAAGGGGACACGAACAAGCATGATCGTTCTGTGTTAATAGTGAGAGGAAGAAAGAAGTGGTTGTGGTGGTGGTGAGGTGGTATATTTTAAATATTCGAAAAAAAAAGAATTTTTCGACGTTGAGATAGGACAGGGAGGAGGGGATAATTAATGATCGAATCTTTTTTTTCGAAATGGACGTAAGACGAAACGAGACTAAGGTACGGATTATAGTTCGTGATGGAGGAGGCAAGAGGCATTGAACGTTAATTCGTGATATCGAGGGTTGAATTGGGAGGGTTTGGCGGGTGGAGGGTTGACGGGTTTAGAGGAAAAAAAATATTATGGACCTGGTGGGAAATTTCTAAACGGAAATCCCGTAATGATCGGCCGTTGAAATGCTTTTGAATGTCGGTCGATCAATTTTGCGTATTAACGGGGAAAAAGAGAACAGAAAGAGAGAGAGAGAGAGAGAGAGAGAGAGAGAGAGAGAGAGAGAGAGAGAGAGAGAGAGAGAAGGAGAATTCTTTTCACTCGTCTTGCTATTTAAGGTAAAACCACCAGCCTCTCTCTCGGTGATCGTAATTAGTGTCGAAACGATTTTAAAAACACACTCGCCTCAAACACGAGTAAAGTATACAGGGTGGTGCGAATATTATGGTAGCTTTTTCGAGCCTGTAATAATCGTAATTTTGAGGAAAAGGAATGATCAAAGAGAGAGAGAGAGAGAGAGAGAGAGAGTTCATTCTTCTAACGTAATTTATTCCTCCTACTAATCATCGTTTGTTTCTCCTTCTCCTTCTCTATTACTTTCTTCTCTCTCTCTCTCTCTCTCTCTCTCTCTCTCTCTCTCTCTCTCTCTCTCTTTTTGTCTGTCTATCCGTCTGTTTTTTTTCTCTCTCTTTCTTTCTCTCTCGCTCGCTCGTTATATCTAAGCACATACCTCTCGAAAGTCTCTAGTTTATTTTTCATTATAACCTCCTATCTTCTAAAGGTAAGGTTTCACAACCTACGTAGAACTTTATAAACAATTTCTCGAGAAGCATTATTGCTCGGCGCGATCTCACCAAGGAAATATAATTTTAAGAGGTGGGGTCATGTATTATTTTAAATGTTCTACCCCCCCTCTCTCTCACTCTATCTCTATTTCTCTCCAGGCGTGCTCGTAGAACAAAACTTTTTTAAGTCCTGAACGTACGAATAGCTACGATATTACGTCCCCTTATTATATATATATTATATATATATATATATATATATATATATATATATATATATATATATTACATATGTATGTACGTATATGCATCTCTCTCTCTCTCTCTCTCTCTTTATCTCTCTCTGCCTATTTCTATTTCATCATGGACGAGTACAGAAATTCTACGAACGTCGGAAACAATTTAGCGAGGTTTAAAAATCTACGATATCAGAAGAGAGTAAGCGTACAAGCCCGGCCAGTCTGGTGGGGCTAATCATTTAATCATTTTTTTCGTTTCTTTTTTTTTATTTTTTTTTTTTTTGTGGAATTCTCCAAATAATTCGGCCGACCACGACAAAATGAATTGCCTCGTGTGTCATACTTTCTCGTTAGGTGGTTGGCCCGTAAATAAAATGAAAACGAAAGGGGTGGATGGAAAAGAAGAAAAAAAAAATGAAATAAAATGAGAATGAAAATAAAAATGAAAAATAATAATAATAAAAAAGGGAGGGATAGAAAAGAAAAAGAAAAAAAAAACAGCGAATAGAAAAATATGATAGAAATCTCCGATATATATTTTTTCAGAGCGTAAAAGAGAAACGCGCTCGCCTGCGTGCGCGCGTCGAAGTAAATATTTTAAAAGAAGAGAGGAAAAAAGAAAAGAAAAAAGAAAAAATGAAGAAATAAAAAAAATAAATGCAATCGTACGATTGGGAGCACGTCCGATCGTACAGAGCACCACGTGCCATACGATTTTCGAAGGAATTATCGATTCGTATTACCCCACGACGTATCTCCATAAAATTCTATGGGAACGTAAAGCGGTAACTTGAAGGGCTTCTAGAGTCTGTGAACGACTAAAATCGAATGCTTTTATCGTTTCGATCGGAATAACACGTACAGGTTTTAAGCTCGACGACTTTCGAGGAATAAAATTAACTTTATATTAACATTTATATTTATATATACATACACACACATATATATAATATATATATATATATATATATATATATATATGCATATAATATGATCGATTGGTTCGAGAAAGTTATAGTGGGATCTGTGACGTAATAAAAAAAAAAAAAAAGAAAGAAAGAAAGCAAGAAAGAAGAAGATAGAAAAATATAATACTCGTGTATATACCTTTCGATCTATCAATTCAAGTTGATCAACGAGATAAATTCTCATCGATCACGAGGAACGATAATATCGTAAGGGAAAATATAAATCCGATTTCACGTTGTTTAATAAATTTCATCTTATTCGTATTTTATACGAAATATATTTATTTAAAAAATTGTATACCCGTTCCGAGAAAAATAAAAGGAAAAAAAAACCAAAAGAAAATTTTACAAACGAAACACCATAAGTCGAGTAAACATTTACGGGGAGTGTAATTGATCGAATGAGAATAAATTCGATAAACTTTAGGATTACAATCGTAGTCGTCGTCCTTTTTAGGAAGATCGTGTAATAATTAACGATAGGTACGATCGATATATGTAAATAAGCGTTAAACGAGGAAAAAATATGCGTATATAGGAGAGAGAAGTCCGTGCGTCGTCGGGTAAACGGCGAGAGAGATAGAAATAGAAATAGAGAGAGAGAAAGAGAGAGAGAGAGAGAGAGGGGGGGGGGTTGTCGAGGATGAAGCTACGAGGAGAACGGCTCGTTTGGGTTAACCCAACGTGGATGAAGTTAGCGAGCTTTGCATAGTTCGAGCTTTGTTTCGTCGGTTGGCGAAGCGCCAATGAACGCCGCCGCGTGCCTGCCCTCGGCTAAGCAAGCAACCATCCCCTACTCTACCCTCCTACCACCCCTCCCTCAACCCCTTCAAACTCTTCCTCAGTACCCTTCACCTCTCAACCAACCAACCAACCAACCACCCACTACCCCCGTTTTCCACTACCTTTCTCTCTCCATCCTTCTTTCAAACCGGTTCTCTCTGTGCCTACAACCACTGCAACCCAACTTCGCGTCATTCGCATGAGAGAGAGAGAGAAAGAGAGAGAGAGAGAGAGAGAGAGATACAGTGTGTGTGTGTGTGAGAGAGAGAGAGAGAGAGAGAATACTTACCACTATCCTTGTATCCTCGGTACGTTTTCCTTTCGGTAAAAGTAAGAAAAAGCTCACCGAGCCAAAGAAAGCTCCGAGCTTCAATGAGAATATCTTTCCTTACCGTAGCTTTCCACTCTATGCCCTTTTCTTACTAGGACTTTCTACGACACCACCCCACCACTATTACTATTAATACTACTACTACTACTACTACTACTACTATTACTATAGCTATTGCTGCTGCTATTTATTACCGATACTACTACTACTACTACTATTATTATACGTCGCCACTATCACTATTTGAATCTATATTTTACGTTCGATCATCGTTATACGATCATTCCATTCCAACTTTGACGTTTCTAATTTATTTCTATTTATTATACTCTTCAGGACGCGTTACCGATGTCTGTGAATGATAGATAAAAAGTGGAACGACGTAAATTATCGAGACCGAGTACGATCGATCGATCGATTGATCGATCGATGGATCGAAATCGTTTGATTTAATAATCGTTTGATTTGAGTAAATGTTTGAATCGCCATGTTGCATTCTCGCACGTTTTCATGATAATCGAATAGATCGATTAGATCGATGCAAACGATATTTTTGACGAGAGTTTATGCTATTATCGCGTGGATATCGATTAAACGGATAATTATTGTTTTCTTTTTTCTTTTCTTTTTTTTTTTTTTTCATTTCTATGTAATAATGAAAAATTCAGAATTTAATGCGAATCGAAGAGAGAGAGAGAGAGAGAGGGAAAGAAGTAAAGGACAAAGTATGGATCAATCAAACCTTTCTTTCTTTCTTTTTTTTTTTTTCTTTTTTTACTTTCGTCGTCGGTTGCAAATTTTTTCCTACGTTTCGTATCAATTAAAAATTGATAGAATTTCGATACGAACTCGATGAGGAATAACGTCGAATCTTCGATCGGTGCTATGCGTGTTAATTCAATTTAGACGTTTCATTTTCGCGGAGAATATTATAATACGCAAAAAAGAAAAAAAGAAAAAATTGGAATTTAACACACACGTCGATATGGATTAAGAGGACCCATCCTTTTTTGACGAGCTTTACTCCGACGTTATCGATTAATTCAATGTTTATAATTATTACTTAAATAAATAATCGACGTATATCGATCTCGATTGTAAACAGATATATTTCGGTGAAACGTTTAATTTGACGATGCTACGAGTTAAATAATCGATATATATATATATATATATATATATATATATATATATATATATATATATATATGTATCGATTTCGATTGGAAATGGATATAAATCGGTGATAGATTTAATTTGACGATGCTACGAGTTAAATAATCGGTATATAAATATATATAATTCTCTTTTTAACTCCTTTGAATCTGGAAACTCAGAGAAACGTCGAAGAAACTAGTGAAACCATATTACTCCTTCCATTCTCTCGTTCCTATTTACCGAGGTTAAGCCTGTCTCGTGATAGTCCCTTTTCTCTCTCTCTCTCTTTCTCTTTGTCTCTCTCTCTCTCTCTCTCTCTCGAGTAAAACTTTTAATTGGCTCTTTCGATTTCGCTCGTTTGCGCCTGCTGCGTCACAGTTGTTCGCAAGAGCTTTGTTACTTACTATTGAATTTGCTCGTTACCGATTATCATGAAAACTAATCATTGAGAGAAAGAGAAGAACAACAAACGCGAAGACGACGATCACTACCAACACCACCATAAACTTTTACCTCTTCTTTCTTTCCTTTTTTTTTCTTATTATTTTTTTTCTCTCTCTGTCTCTCTCTCTCTCTCTCTCTCTCTCTCGATATAAATACAACCGAACGTTGAAGCAATACACCCCTGACCACCTTCCTCTCTTTCACATTCACTGTATTTCTTAATCTTTTTCGAAATGAATTTTGCTCTCTCTCTCTCTCTCTCTCTCTCTCTCTCTCTCTCTCTCTCTCTCTCTCTCTCTCTCTCTCTCTCTCTTTTGTAACCGAAGAAGATAAGTCGTTCACCATAAAAAGATACGAACGGATACAGAGAGATAGACAGAGAGATAGACAGAGATAGACAGACAGAGAAAGAGAGAGAGAGAGAGAGAGAGAGAGAGAGAGAGAGAGAAAATAGATTAGAAGAATCGTAAAAGATATTGCATTTTCTACTCTAAAGATCAAGCTGACGTTGTAATCCACGAAGTTCCAAGGGTCTCTTTTCTTCATGTTTATTATGCTTTATTTTCCACGTGCTTCGGACGATAATAGTTTCTCCTTATTTCTATGAATGAACGTTGAAACGAATCATCGTCGTCGTCGTCATCCGTACATCCATTCGATCAATTCTCTCATCTCGAAATATATATCTCACGATGAAAAATTATTTCGTTCGAGATAAAGGCTTTAACTTTTTAAACATTTTTAAACAACCCAATTTGTTATCCACAATCTTACGATTTTCTTCGTTAACTCATTGAATTAATTTCTCGAAGTTAATTTTCCTCGAGTTTCACTCGACTCAATAATAATAATAATAATAATAATAATAACAACAATAATAATAATAGAGAAATAAATAGAACATTGCGCTAAAGTCGACCGAAAATATTTTTCTTATCTCGTAACGGTAATCGGACGCTAAAAGAAGAGAAGAAATAAAAATAAACATAAAAATAAAAAGTACGAAAAAGAAAAAAGATCGTAATAGATGCACCCCCCCTCTCTCTCTCTCTCTCTCTCTCTCTCTCTCTCTCTCTCTCTTTCTCTAACGCACCTTCGTGATCCTCGCTCCGTGAAATTAATATAGCCGTTAGAAAATTGCTATCACGTACTTGAGAGACTTTCTCGATATGGCTTTACCCAACGTGTAATACTTGCTTAGAAAACGTATGCAAACGAGCGTGACTATATCTATCCCTCCCTCCCTCCCTCCCACCCCCAGCCCACAACCACCACCACCACCACCACCACACTGTGAAAATACCGTTATGCTAAGCAGGTGCTACACGGTTTGATATAAAATTTTATTTTTTCGCGGTTATATGAGGGGGGAGAGGCGGGGTGCGGGTGCGGGGGGAAGTTATCCGAGTTTTATGGGAAATAAAGAATCGAAGAAACGATACGTTCCTCTGATACGTATATATCGATATTACTCGATAATTCCCGGTTTCATCCAACTTTTCGATCGTTCAAAATGACTCGACGAATTGTCTTTCTTCCTTTCTTACTTCCCATAAAATTCCAAACGATATAAATATATATATATAGATATATATAGATCGATATAATAACTCGATCGTATAAATAAATACATGGTTATATACATGTATACGTATACGTTTTTGAGATCTCTCTCTCTCTCTCTCTCTCTCTCTCTCTCTCTCTCTCTCTCTCTCTCTCTCTCTCTCTCTCTCTCTCTCTTACCGTTTCCATCATAATAATATTTTCTAAACATTGTCGGAGATTTTACCAATTGAACGTTTTCCTTCAAGGGAAACAATAGATCTTACTTCGTTATTGTCCTTCATTACGTCAAAGGATAGAGAGAGAGAGAGAGAGAGAGATTTCTAATTTAGATTTCTAAAGCCTAAGCAGGAAATTCCCCAAGAGAGAGAACTACGAGCTACTACGTTTTGTGGAATTCGTGATTTCTCGATTCGACGCCAAGTTCCCCGTTAGAAAGTCTCTTACGGTGTGCTATAGAGAAGCTTGTACACAGATATATATATAAGTACGTATATACGTACGTACATACATACATACATACATACATACATACATACATACATACATATATACATACATACATACATACATACATACATACATACATACATACATACACATATATATATATATATATATATATATATATTCTTTCGTCGAACTATCCAAGATCTTACAGTAGTTCATATACAACCGTATAAAGAGCCAACTTATGCTCGTTATCAAAACGAGAAGAGTTTTCCCCTTAACAACTATGTCCTATAAAGGGAAGAACGAAGGAGACGTTTGTGACAACGTCAGAAAATTACATTAGTAATTTTATCTTTTTCATTTTTCTCTTACTTAACTCCATCATTCGCACGATCGCAAGGAATTCAACCAAGACGCCCGCGCACGACGACACGTAATTTGGATTTCATAGAAGAAAAAAAAGAGAAGGAAATAGTAATGATAAAATAGCAAAAAAAAAGTTTTCTATCGATTCCCACGTCGTAGATATTACCTATTCGTTATGTTTTACGACGATCGATCGATAACGAGTCGATATCGAGTCGTTCATCGATTAATTTATTGTAACTTCGAAGAGGTTAAACGTCGTTTACGACGTTTCTACGTCTCGCGCGCGCCATTTTTATTTCTCGCACACGCCATTTTTACGCCACGCACACGCCATTTATATTTCTCGCACACGCCATTTTTACGCCACGTATACGCCATTGTTACGGCTCAACAAGAATATATCAAACCGATCGATATCGTTAATGGGGAATTTCAAATACAAATTATATTATAAATATCGCGATTTACGATATTATTTAAATTTTACTCATCGCGTAAATATCACAGTATATATATATATATATATATATATATATATATATATATATATATGTTCTCATGTATGTATTACATGTATGTATTTTGAAGGAGACCAAAATACGACGTCGATAGATTCTCTCGATGGTTCTTATTCTGTCTCGCCATAGTAAATACGGGACGTAGCTTAACGGAAGATTTCGGACAGGACGGGAGAGAAAAGAAAGAAAAGAAAAGAAAAGAAAAGAGAGAGGAAAGGAAAGAAAGAAAAAACACTCCACGCCGAACTTTTCTGGCACGAGAAGGAAGAGTTTGGGGCTCTCGTAAGAAACCATACGATACGCGTTAAGGGAAGGTACGACTTTTAGTAGCGATTACAAAGCGTGCCAACTTTCGAAACATTTCTCTTCCCTTCGCCCCTTACTCGAGTCTAGTACCATGGAAGTAACGTAAATAAAAATTAAGTAAATTTCGATTGGTAAGGGAAAAGAAGAAGAAAAACAAGAGAGAGAGAGAGAGAGAGAGAGAGAGAGAGAAGATAAGGAAGGAAGGGAAGAGAAAGTTAACTGATTTCTACTATCTCGATACTTAAGCTTTGATAACATTTCTAATTATATTGATTATTAAATTTATTATAATATTAAACAAATTTATTATTTATTATTTAATATTCGATCAAATTGATTCGATTGATTACAACGTTCATCTATCTATCTATCTATCTGTGTGTAGACACACACACACACACACATATATATTTATCTACTTATATTTTCTAACATACAAATTTTAAACGTCGATGATATTATAATCATGCGATAAATCGTAAGTCGTCAATTTTATTTATTCTATTAATTAATTTACTTTTTCCTTACGCCAATAAATTCATTTATTCGTTCTTATTCTCCTCCATTCGTTCGTTAAACCCGCGTCCGTCCGATGCAAGATAATATCATAGCTTAAAACGATGGCGTATCACGCTTAAATATTATATATAGAAGGAGCCCCATAGGTAATCTAACGCAACGTTTAGATACACGCTACATCTTCCAAGGTGAGAGTCTTACATCAATGCCAAGGCAGCCTAGCTAAACTTTTCTCATCCTTCGACGATAGTTTCATCCTCTTCTCCCCACCCCTCTTTCTCTCTCTCTCTCTCTCTCTCTCTCTCTCACTCTCTCTCTCTCGGTACGATCTTTCACTCTTACGTCGGCACACGCATTCCGCAAGATAAGAGATAAAAAGGTTTGCCACGATACAAATCGTATTCTATCAGGAGACAAGCTCGTCCATTTGTTAACTTTTTACCGTAGACGGTATTTTAACGTGAAAATATCATCCCCCGTCCTTCCTCTCCTTCCAACCCTCCCACCCTCCTTCACCTTCTCCTTGTTGCATATCGATATCGATTACTATTTATATACTTTTATATATATATTTTTTTTCTCTCTCTCTCTCTCTCGAGCGAAGGTGCAACATTTTTTATTTATTTTTTTATTTATTTATTTTTCAATTACTCATAAATCTTACGTCAAGTATATCTTTTATTTCACATTATATTTCGATTAATATAGACTTCTACTTCCATTGTTCCAATTGTTTCTATTTTATTTTTATTTTCATTTTATTTCTTTTTATTTTTTACGTTCATACCCATAGAAAAGTAAAGAAAACAATATAACATTGGTTGAAAATAATGATTGGAACGATTTCGAAAGTCGGTTAAATAACGAGATCGGAACGTTCGATCGAAGTTAAGATTTCTAAATGTAGTTTGGCGGTAGATTTGCAGGGAGGTGGTCGGAGGGACGGAGGGAAGGAGGGACGGAGGGACATACTCCCTCGAGATCGATGCAAATCAGGGTTGTTTTACGAAAGCAACGAGCCGGGGAATAACTGTGTACCGCGGAACGTTTGCTTATTTTAAATACGAGTTAATTTAGCGTGAGACGTTCCATCCTTTACAGTTTACGCCATTATCTCATTCCGTTTTTTTTTTGTTTTCTTTTCTTCTTCTTCTTCTTCTTCTTCTTTTTTATTGCACTATTACTATCACTGTTACCACCGCTATTACTACTACTAATAATAATAATAATAACAACAACAACATTGGAACACACCTTTGGCCATTATTATTCCGTTTGTGTATTTACATCTCTCTCACTCAAACGTCATTTTATTCTCATCGCATTCCTGCGTGTTCTCAACGTTAACGAAGTCTTTTATCATTTTTCCGTTAATTATTTTTTTTCTTCTTTTTTTTTTTTCTTTTTTATTTCATTAGTACTTTCTTTTCGTTCCCTTTTTCTCTCACGAAAAGTTTCGAAACGAGCCCGTTAGGACGAAGTCGTCACGTGCAACGTGCACTTTCAAAAACTTCACCTTTCGTGCTTTCGAAAAGTCTCTCTCTATCTCGCTCTCTCTCTCTCTCTCTCTCTCTCTCTCGTCGAAAACGAAATAATAATCGCAAGCTCTCGAAAATTTCCCGTGCGAAAAGATTTTCCCGTATTGCCATTTGTTCGCGAACGCGAAATATGTAGTATTTCCGACATTTCTTTCCCCTCCCCCAAACCCCTCCTCACGACTCAACTAACCACCCACCCACCCATCCACTCATCCAGCCAGCCAAGCGTTCCTTTCAACAAATAGAATCATTTAACGAAGTATCCCCGTTAAAATTCAAAATACCTTCCATGGAGACCATCGGACTTGGCACGTATAATATGGTACACGTTTTATGGTACAATCTTTACATTGATTTTTTTTCTTTTTATTTTTTATTTTTTTTTAACTTCCTCCTATAGAAACGTCCATGGTAAACGCGTTACTCCTCACGCGGACACGGTTAATGCGGCATTGAGAGAGCCTTTTAAATTTATGTCTCTCGTATCGACGTATTTCATTAAAAACGATAAAATGATGAAGGCAAATAAATGATTCGTAATATACTTTCATATAAGTGTATAGCGAGAGAGAGTGAGAGAGAGAGAGAGTGGTACTATAATTGAAAAGGAATAAAATATTACTTCGATCTAATTCGATGAAAAAAGAAAAAAAATGTTCAACTTACACGTCGTACATTAAAAAGCGATTATTACATTAAATTTTTTCTATTCGAAAAAAAAAAATATATATATATATACACACACACACGTATATTTATTTCATATCTTCTTATACTTTAATGTCTAACGCGATGAAAATTTTAAATACGTTTATATTCGACATTAGATTTACTGAAAAATAAGATAAAACGAAAAGAAAAAAAAAAGAAATGGAAGAAAATAATTATTATCTCGTACTTGTTTATCGATCGTATACCTAAACACTCACACACACACACACACACACACACACACACACACACATATATATATATATATATATATATATATATATATATACATATGTACAAATATACATGTATATATATATATTTTTTTTTCTTTTCTAATTTAAATTTTATTTACAGCCGTTATTGTTTTCCTTTTTGTTTTGCAAGCACGTTAAAGCTCTTTCATATCCTTCGACGATACTCGAAGAGATTCGCATCCGCGAAAATACATGATAGAAGGGATTTAAAGAGCGTTTTCTCTACCATCACCATAACCACCACCCTCACCCCATAGGGAGACTAATACTCCAACATTAATCTTACCTTGTGGCTTCCGAAATACCAGTTGGGTTTCATTAAAATCTAGATAGCGTAAAACCCTGGACGACGTTACCTCGTTTGTATTAATAAATGTTATAAATTATTACGTTCCTTTTCGGTTCTAGGCCAATACTCACAGGCTTATCATCGACGCGAAAGAGAGACAGGTAGATACACGCACACACACACACACACACACACACACACACACAGAGAGAAAGAGGAGTGTAACCTAGTTCGCGTGTAAATATTCTTAACGTCGTATCTGTGTCAAAGTTATAAATAATAAATGAAAATTTGACTGTTTCAACGTTGATGAATTATTATTTAGATCGAATTTAATCTTCAAAAAAAAAAAAAAAAAGGGAACGAAAAGAGTACCGCGTACACTAATTTGATTGAATCAGAATTAAAAGATAAAAAGAAAAAAAAAAGTAATAAAATAAAAAAAGAAAAAAAAACACAAAAGAGGGAAAGAAGGACTCATGAATTCATTTTCATTGTGTCATTGCTAGTGATAAAGGATTCAACTGACGAGTTAGATTCAAGCGGGATAAAACAGAAATGATTAAAAAAAAAAAAAAAGAAAAAAACAAACGAAAAAAATGAAAATGAAAAAAAAAGAAAAGCTGCGACACAATGATCAAAAAATAAAATTTGATTGAGCGACGTAGATTTAATATACGTAAACTTTGTAGACATTTACTATGAAATTTCTCAACGAAGGGAAAAATAGATAGAGCAAGAGATAGAGCGAGAGAGAGAGAGAGAGAGAGATAAGAGAGCAGTCGTTTACGGTGCTACTTTTGGAAAACTGACGCGTCCCGAAGCTTTTGTACCTTTAATAAAGCTTTTAAGATAAGCATTTTCCAAGCTCGAACAGCCGACTTTTCGTCCTTCTCGAGTCGTTTTGTAATTTAAAAGCAGCCTTGCAGATAGAGAGTCTTCGAGGAGTTTTAAGTAAACGCTAACCTTTCTCTTCTTCTTCCTCTCCCCCGCCCCTCTCAACCCCTAACGCCAATTCCACCTCCTCCTCCTCCTCCTACTTTTCTTTCTCCTCTTAACCCTCGTCGCAATGTCTCAGAAGATAGCTTGCATCAGGAAGCCCTCGGATAAAAATTTTTTTTTTGTCTTTTGTTGTTCAACGAATGTCGAAAAAAATCGATACCCAACGTACAGCCGATACGGGTGGTGATTTTTATTTTTTATTTTTCTTTTTTTTTTTTTTCTTCCTCTAATTAAGATCTTTCTTATGGTACACAAACATAGGAAATCCTTAATCGTTAAAGCAATTATTTTCACGTGAATAATGACTCGATAAATATCGATCGTACCGAACCAACGCACAGTGGTATTGTATCGATAAAAAGGGGAGGGGAAAATAAAAAAAAAAGTAAAAGAGGAAAGAAAAAAAGAAAACATCCCTGCATAGTCGGTTGCCTTTACAAATATACGCACCCCGATGACGCTGTACGATATAATGACAGAAATTAAATCAATTAATTGGCAGATACCTACTAATTAGTTTACCCGGCTTATTATATTATGTAATTAGCAATCGTTTATACGCGATTGAACATTCGTTCGGCATTTAATCAGCCTCGACGAAACAAAACCAGTTCGGATAATTAAACTTTCAAATAAATCCGTCGGAATTATTCGTGAATTTTCGCCGAAAAGAGAGGGACCACGGTTCGTCGATTCTTCCTTTTTTTTTTTTTCATCATCCTTTTTCATTTTTATTTATTTATTTATTTTTTTTTTTTCGATGAAAAGAGTTGCGGTCTTCATCTTTTTTTTTTTCGCGACAAAACTCTTGATATTCTTTTTATTTTCCGACGATGATGCGTCTACGAACAATCATATCTTTTCCCATTATTTTATAACATGGATTAACATTTTTATATATTTTTATACAAATGTCATTAAATAAAAATCGATTGTAACGAAAATTTGTAAAATTGCCGTTCCTTCTGTATTAAGGATCGATCGCTTCCAACTATATATCAATGATCAGATAATTAACATATGAAACAATTGTAAAAATTTTATTATTCCGACGAAAAAATAAACAAAAATAAAAAACAAATATATATATATATATATATATATATATATATATATATATATATATACATGTAGAATGTAATCTCTTTACAATGTATCAAATCGTTCGATTTAAATCGACAATACGATACATGGTAGAGAAATTGTATGAGACATTCGTTCGAGACAGATTTCTCGATAGCTCTCATCGTCTTTCGCCATTTTCAACTTTCCTTCCCCCCCTCCTCTCTCTCTCTCTCTCTCTCTCTCTTTTCTTTTCTTTTCTTTTTCTTTTACCTATCTAAAAGCTCTTGAATATATCGCAAGTTGCACGATACAATCCATTAAGACTTTCTCGACGCGTCTCGTAGCCGCGAGCGAAATTTCAAATCCGCTCTAAGTTTCGTCCTCGTCCTCGTCCTCGTCCTCATCCTCGTCCTCGTCGTCGTTGTCGGTAGTACTCAACTGTTGGCGCCGAGATATCTCCAAGAAGATATCACGGCTTTTAGGAAGGAAATCCTGTGGAAAACCAGCAGACATCGTTTTCTCCTTCTCCTTTAAACCCCTCGCCTTCGTACGCCCAAAGGTACCTCACGTTTCTCAAGAGGATTTCTTCCGATTGCACTTTCCTGTTCGTTCGTTCGTTCGTTCGTTCGTTCGTTCAGTTCGTACGTACGTACGTTCTTTCTTTCTTTCTTTCTTTAGTTCCCTCTCATCCGTCCTTATTTTTCCATCGTTCGTTCGTTCGTTCGTGTGACTCGATATTCTATCTTTATTTTCTTCCATCCCTCCTTTTTTTTCCTTTCATTTTTCTTTTTTCTTTTCTTCTTTTTCTTCGCCACCCCCTCCCTCCCTTCCCCCTCCACCACTTCTACTTCGTGATCTTCTCAACGATACACGTCGCCAAGACGATTGGTTTTATTCGATTCGTAATACCACGTGTATCAACTCAAATACAACCACACACGTATGGCGATATGTGTGTGTGTGTGTGTTTGTGTGTTATGTACTCGGTTAGAACGAAGAAATAAATTCATTAATTTAATTTTTTTTTTTTTTTTTTACATACCTTTTCCTACACGTTAGAAATTAATTTCGTTCGAATGCATTCCTACTTCGTCAGAAATAACGTAGACGAATAAATATATTTTTTTTCTCCTTTCTCCTCGCGTCTCACTTTGCGACAATCAAACGTTTCGAAATAAATCCACGATTGTATTATCTTTAACGGTTAGAATATTTTCACGTGACGTCATTGCTATTTTATATCACATTACATTTGTTATATCTGCGTTAATAGATAAATAAATTAATTGATTGATTAACGAATAAGTTGATTAATCGATCGAACGAATCGACGTAAGATCGAAGATAACTGAACGAACGTGTTCGTACTTGTCGGACTTCGATTGCGTTGAAATCGAAACGCGATGACGACGTTAAAAGTAACATTAACGTCGACCTAAACGAAACCTACGAGATTAAACGTAAAAATGGTGACGAGTATTCTCTATTTTATTATATCCCTTTTTTCTTTCCTTTTTATTTTTCGAAGATACTTCGGCGAGTTCGTTCGATGTGACGATTGGGAAAATGAAAAAATAGAAATGGAAAAAAAAAAAAAACAAAAGGGAAAAAAGATTTTTTTAAAAAGAACTACCGACAAACAAACAGACGAACAAACGAACAAACGAACAAACAAACAAACAAACATGAACAATACAAATTCGTCGTAGTCTCATGGATCATCGTGACCGACGACGAACATTGTTAAAATATCGAGTACCACGAGGAAACAGGATGGCCAAAGGGGTGTGGCGGGAGGTGGAGGGGGAAGGGTGGCGCGGCAGGGGTGGACGGGAGGGTGGATTTTGCTTTTTCCTAACGCGTCAACGCAGATAAATTTGAAAAGTGCGGATAGACAAAAGGCAGAGTAGACGCAGAGAGATTTGTACTGACAGTATCGAGAGAACAACGGGAGAGAGAGAGAGAGAGAGAGAGAGAGAGAGAGAGAGAGATAAATATATATATATATATGTAGAGAGAGAGAGAGAGAGAGAGAGACCTGTGAAACGTCTGTCAGATTTCGAAACGAGATATATATTTATATATATACACTTCTCTATCGTACGCGTAACCACATATACAGTTATCTGGTAAAACAAGCACGAATAAATATTCACTTTTAAAGTTAACTCTGGTATGAGGGGATGAAGAGGAGAGTGGTGGGAAGAGGGGACCGACTTGCTTGTTCTCTTTCCATCTACAAAACTTTCTCTGTCCCTCTCTCTCTCTCACTCTCTCTCTCTCTCTCTCTCTATCTCTCTATCCGTTTGTCCGTATGTTTCTACGTCTCTTATTTTATCTTTATGCGAATAACGTAAAGTACTTTTTAACGATTCGTATAGAGAGAAATTTTATATCTAAAAAAAAAAAAAAAAAAAAAAGAAAGAAAATAAAAGTGTTCGCATCTTCGACATGAAATATACGAATATATATTTTAAGATAAGCGCGATATTCCTTCGTGGACGGATTTACATGATACTTCGTACAGATTAAAAATAACCTTTATGATATATATATATATATATATGCATAAACGTGTGTCTACGTACGTTAGTGTCTGTGTATATGTCTGTCTCTGCGTGTATGTGTGTGTGTGTGTGTACGCAAGTAGACATAAAGTCGAAGAAAACTGCCTGAAGGTTCGTACAGTAGGGCCGTAGGTCCTCAGGGAAAAAGACGGAAAAACCTTTTCGTGAAACATAAGTTTGGCGAGAAGAAGCCCTAAAGTGATAGTAAACTTTCAAATGGAGTTTCTTTCTATCCGTCTGTCTCTATATTTTTCTCTTTCTCTCTCTCTCTCTCTTTTTCTTTTCGTGTCTTTCGCTCTGCCTTTCATTCTTTCACTTACTTTCTAAGAGGAGTATAGTCGAATACATTGTCAAAATATATTTTTGCATCGAGAATATAAAGTATATATATATATATATATTTTAGAAATGACATCTCTCGAAAATTTATGATATATATAAAGACACAAATATACCTATAAAAAGATCTTTCTCCTTCATTCTTTCTCGTTTTTCTTTCCGTCAATTTATCTCGAAACGAGATGTATATACGTGTTATCTTTTATTTCCACGTAATCGTCCATCAATTCGTTCTAACAAAAATTCATAAATCGCGTAAAACTGATTTGCGTCTTGTTCTTTTACTCTTTCTCTTCTTCTTCTTCTTCTTACTTTTTTTCTTTTTTTTTCTTCTTCTTCTGCTTTGTCGCGTGCATTCGATAAAATCCGTCGAGAACTTAAAGGACGAATACAAGCGAGATCGTTCGAGATACGTAGGGGTTACATGGGTATACTAAGGGAGAGTAAGTGAAAGGATCCTTTCTCTCTTTTCAACTCTCATTTCGTTTTCTCTCTCTCTCTCTCTCTCTCTCTCTCTTTCTGAACGTGCTACTAGCAACAAAAAGAGAAATGTGGTTAGATCCATTTTCCGAAAGAGAACGTAGATAGTAGAAATGGATTTCATTTCCCAATGTACCTTTGGTGCCTTTAAAGGCGTCCCGTTTCGACATCGAAATACGCCCTCCACACCCCCACACCTTCAAAAAAAAAAAGGAAAAAGAAAAAAGTAAAAAAGAAAAAAAAACGAAGAAGAAGAAGAAGAAGTAGCAAGCAAAGATATTCCACCTAAAGTGAGAGAGAGATAGATAGATAGATAGATCAGAGTTTCGATATTTCTTATTAAAATTTGTATGTCGAGAGAAGCGATGAATGTAACGTTTAATCTCTTTCTCCTCAGGAAAAAAAAAGTCAAAAAAAAAAGAAAATGTCAAAAAAAATACAAAAAAAAGGAAAGAGTAAAAAACGTCAGATTTATTTGTTCTCGCTATCGAACAAAAGAGAGACCAGAAAGTAAAAAAGGGATGAGAGAATGAATGAGAGAGAGAGAGAGAGAGAAAGGGAAAGAAACAAAAGGAAATTTCATTACGGAAGAGACGTGTGTAAATGGTAACAAATGACAATTGTTAAGGGACAATAGAAAAGGGAGGTTTCAATTAATTAACCTTCGATTCGATATTTAAGTTCGACGACCCTTAACCTACGATCGACATCTAATTTCTTTTAACGAATAATTGCCCGAGTGGTATGGGTGATATGTACCCTTTTAAGGTTCTAAACGATACATCTAACGACTGTAAAACCTTCTTACAGTGTAACAGTCCGAGTTAAGGTCCAGCAAGAAATTCTTGAAGATTGAAGAGAGCGACACACACAGAGAGAGAGAGAGAGAGAGAGAGAGAGAGAGAGAGAGAGAAAGAGAGAGAGAGAGATAGACGGACATACGGACAGAGAAATAAATAGATAGATAGATATAGAGAAAGAGAGAGAGAGAGAGAGAGAGAGAGAGAGAGAGAGAGAGTATATTGAGAAGGAAAGGAAGCTGCAGTTGCATTGCTTCCTTCCACACTAACGTGATTACCTTTAAAATGGATGCTGCAATCAGGATAGAAAGCTCTAAAACTCAACCTACACCTACGTGGAAATATATATATATATATATATATATATATATATATATATATAAATAAATAAATACATATGTATATATGTATGTGTGCGTTTGTTAGAATGAAAAAGAATTCTTTCGACGACCTTTAGTCTGTCTTGAAAATACAAATAAAAATTTGTAAGTCAGAGGTGATCCTACGAGGGATACAATCAAAGCTTTACGTTTGTTCGACCACCCAACCACCCATCCAACCCTACTCCTCCCCCTCCACACATTGTCGACCCCACCCCCCCTAAAAACTCGATTTCTACGGGTTACATAGAGAACGAGATGTTATCGAACGTCCGTAAAATTGACCTACAGTGTATTTCACTTCAACGAGATAACTTTCGTCGTTTTCGTTCTACTAACGAAATAATAATAACGATAATAATAAAGAATAATGATGACGATAATAATCGAATAAATGTAAATAGATGGAGGAAGGATACTCTCGACGAAAATGACACGAAAGTGATGAGTGATGATGAACGACTCGAAGAACGGTGATAGATCAAAAATTGTGAAAAAAAGGAATGAATTCCACTTGACACACGCGTACAGACACACATAAATAAATATGTATGTACGTATGTATGTATGTATGAAATAGAGAGATAGAAAACGACATTTACTTTATTTCCATCTTTCATTCAACAGGTTGCATTTGCACACCATCGTCGCTTCGTCGTCGTCCTACTGTCCGCCTAACGAAAAAGTCTGACCATAAGCTCGCTATGACTACTTGTCTTATGAGTGAGAGTGAGACAGAGATGGAGTGAGTGAGTGAGAGTGAGAGAGAGTGAGAGAGAGAGAGATGGATTTTGCGCCGCCGCAAAGCGTTTTCCCTCGTCGCATTTGAAGGGTTGATAAAAAGGGGACGGAGACGAGAAATCCATGAGTCTCTCTCTCTCTCTCTCTCTCTCTCTCTCTCTGTTTCTTTCCCTTTAGCTCATTCTCTTTAGGAAAGAAAAGAAAATATCGACTGACGGGTAGCTCCGTTGGAGTTTTTAAAAGAAACTACGACGATGGAAATTTTACTGAAAAGTTACCTTTATGTTCCTAGTCTCGAAGAATAATTTTCTTAGAGAGAGAGAGAGAGAGAGAGAGAGAGAGAGAGAGAGAGAGAGAGAGAGAGACATGAAAAATAAAAGACATAGAAAGAGACAGACAAAGAAAGAGTGTAAGAGAAAAAGAGAAAAAGAGAGAGAAGGAACGACTAGTGACGTTTACTTTAAGATGGCTACTCTTTTCGTTCCGTGCCAATAGCTTCGTTTAACGAAAGAAAGAAAGAGAGAGAGAGAGAGAGAGAGAGAGAGAGAGAGAGAGAGAGAGAGAGAGAGAGAGAGTTTTGAAAGATCGAAACTTTTAAGCAATACCGTATAGAAACAAGACAAAGATGGACAGATGGATAGATAGATAGAGAGAGAGAGAGAGAGAGAGAGAGAGAGAGAGAGAGAGAGAGAGAGAGAAATAAAAGTTTTCAAAACTTGGAAGAAAACTCGTGAGTGACTTTTCGTATGGATACATGTAGGTAGGTAAGTATAGTATATAGTTTACGTATGTAAGAAAGTATTGTGCTCCGTACAACCCTCAGGGAGAAAAAAAAAAAAAAAAGAAAAAAAATTCGTTTCGCTTACTCGACCCTTACGTGTTTTTTTTCGGCTTAAACTTCGACCACCACTTTCGCCACACCTTTTGTATTCTTTTTCTTCCACCCCTCCTCCGGCGCCCTTAACCCTCTCGCCCTCTTCTAGCTCGAACCCTCTTCATACTCTCGTATTTATTTTCTATCACGTCAAATTTCTCATTCCTCCTACGGACCCGTTTACTAAGTTCTCCGTGTAACCCTGAAACAGTATGTATACTTTACCCTTGAACTATATATTCCAGCGAGGATCTAATAGAAAAAAAAAAAAAAAAAGGAAAGAAAGAAAAAAGAAATTGCAAAATTTTTTTTTCACGTTCATCATATATATATATATATTTATTTATTTATTTATTTATTTATTTATTTATTTATTTCGCTCGCTCAGTCGAGAGAGTCCAATCGTATGTAGCGTGACTCGTGATATTTTAACGTTGTCATTAATATTCGGGATAGAATTTATGTTTCTTGTTTTATTTTTTATTTGTTTTTCCTTATTTATTTTTCTTTCCCCGTAACCCCTTCTTACGAATTGGAAGCTTCATCGTCATGATCTTGATTCGGCCGATCAATTAATTCGCGTTTCATCGCGAGTAAATTATTCGGTAAAGAATAATGACGTTGCATTACTAACGTAAATTAATCGTATATGAATAAATCACGCATACGCACATACGCGCGCGCAAACGCACACGCGTACACGCGTACACGCATAGACACAAGTATATATTAATTTGAAAATTAGTAGGATCGTAAAAGATATTAAAAGCCATTTTCGGAAGCACTCTAAACTACTACGATCACGTATATACGTATGTACGTACGTACGTATGTACATACGTGTCTCTTAAATGTTAAAATGAGAGAGAGAGAGAGAGAGAGAGAGAGAGAGAGAGAGAGAGAGAGAGAGAGAGAGAGAGAGAGAGAGAGAGAGAGAATGGATGCACTATACATATGTACCTTTATACATACGTGTTCCCCTAGAATATCGTTCCTTGAAACTTCGATGCTACTCGGCCTACCGTCGTTACCAGGCACATCTGCATAAACTTTGAGCATAGTAAGAGAAAGAGAGATAGACAGATGATAGATAGATAGAGGAAAGAGAGAGTGAGAGAGAGAGAGAGAGAGAGACTCAAACGTGATAGAGCAAGACATCCGATACCTTTTGAGACGTTAAACCGATTATCGTCAACGTATATACCATCATCGTTCTAATAATATTTCGTATGCGTACCCAAAGGAATCGAGTTATAACGAGATATATCTTCTTAACTTTTCAAGTTACCATTAAACTTGTCGAATGTTATTCACTCCTACGTTGGAGTCATATATTCTACAATCTATATACGTAATCGTGCATATAGAAAAGTTTCTATTGTTTGTTCGCGTGTGCGTATGATTTACAAAAAAAAAAATAAATAAATAAAAAAATAGGAGAGAGCAAAAAATAAAAAATAAATAGGCGCCTGTAGGTATGCAAAATTGCAATTTGTCTATTGCCAAGGATTGTTCGTCAGTCTTGTGTGTGTGTGTGTGTGTACGTTTGTATGATGCACATCTTCCAAATCTAATTACGAATAATTATAATTCATTCATAAATGCGCGCAAACGTATTTATCGATCTAGGTCCATTAATTATTGTAATTATCGATAAATTATAAATTTATGACGATTATATTATCGTTATCGTAATACGAAGAGAAAAAAAATTATAATGGATTTATCGATATTACGAAAATTGCACTCGAATAGCTCATCAATTTATAACAATAATAATAATAATAATAATAATAATAATAATAATAATAATAATAATAATAAATACAAAGAATATTGAAACAACAGATAGAGCGCGTAATATAACATCGATAATACCTGCGACAAAAACGATCCAACAATTGTTATAAAAAAATATCTTAAATAAATACTAAACTAATAAATCCACAAACACACACACGCGCGTGAGAAAGTTCGAGGAGATCGAGTTATATTAAAAACTTTTGCAATACAGTTCGAACGTTTTCGAATATAGAAAAGGAAGAAGATTAGACTCGACGGATTCTCGCTTAATGCACTCTGAATGAATGAGAGAAAAATTATTATCTAAAATAACAATAATAATAATAATAATAATAATGATGATGATGATGATGATGATGATAAACGAAAAGAAATTGTTGCCTTCCATCTTTCCTTAGTTGAAATAAAATAAATATAAATGAATATATTCAACTCGTTGACGTTTGTGACATCGTGGAATTACTCTATTACTTAGTATAGTCTTTCCTCTTCTTCCTCCTCCTCCTCCTCCTCCTCCTTGTCTTACTCCTCCTTATCCTCCTTATCCACCACCTTATTCTTCTTTAGAACGAGCCAAAATAATTTCGTAGATGAAAACTACTACGGGAGAAAACTTGATAGCTAAAGGACAGTTAAAATACGTTCCCCGTCGCGGTAACGACATTTTGTTGTCGTTCTTCGCGGAAGAATTAAGTCTACTCTCTCTCTCTCTCTCTCTCTCTCTCTCTCTCTCTCTCTTAGAATTGAATTAGAATCCGCAGAGCGAAGCGAGCACGAAAACGCGAAGATATATCTCGAATAACGCGAGAAGGTGTCTGTCGTGTCTCTCTAATGAGATTGTAATGGAAATGTTCTGAACACCCGTTGGATGAGAGCACGTCAGGCTGTGGGAGGTGGAGGGGTGGGTGGGTGTAACGGAAGAACCGAGAGAGAGAGAGAGAGAGAGAGAGAGAGAGAGGGATTGGACAGCTCGCAGGGGGAGGAGGGGGGAAGAGGTGAAAGGGTGAAATAGAGAAAGAAAGGTTATTTACGCGAATTAGCGCGAACGTTGCAACAATTTCAAATGGGTTTCAATGTTCTCTCGCGTTAACGTACGAGAGCTTATTTTCTGGATAGAAAGGAAGAAAAAAAAAAAAAAAAAAGAAAAAGAAATAAGCGTAACGAAAAAAAAAGTAGGGATAAAAGAGCGAAAAAAAAAACAAAGAAAAAAGAAAAGAGACGGAAGGAAGGATCATCGAAACGTACGAAATTTTTTTGTTAGACAGTTACATCCCGACGTAACTCTCTGGAAAACCCCCTCCCCTCCCTCGCCACCGTTCTTCACCTCTGACGTAACAAAAAATATCATGTATTTAAAAAATTATATATGTATATATGTAAAGACCTCATTCCTTTTTTACTTATTTGTTTATTTCGTTTTTCTTTTACGTCGAGAAATTTATTCGCATAAGAAAATAAGATAAAACGAATAAATAAATAAATATGAAAATATTCGCAGACAAATTACAAACAACCTACAAAAGTGATATGCATAGTCACGCAATTATATCGTATGTTCTTACGAAACACAGACAGACAATAATGAAAGGGGATAAGAATTTTTCTCGTTATCGAAAAAAAAAAAAAAAAAAGAAAATAACTAATAAACGATCGATCAATCGACGCATACCATTGTCCCATTCAATAATAATCCCTTTGGTTAAAGCCGATCATGCATAATCCAATTTATTGGGCGATCGTTCGATGCTATCGGTTCGACGTTATTACGAAGATATAATAGAAAGCAATAAACAAAACGCGATTTCGAAAGTTCTATACGCTTGCTTTCTCTCTCTCTCTCTCTCTCTCTTTCTCTCTGTCTCGCTCATTCACTCATTCGCTCACACATAATCACACACACATACACACATACACACACACACATTAATGCAGTCGGATCATCATCGATACGTATGTACCTTGATATTTTCATGTTTACACGCATGATAATACGTGTTTCGATATGCCATAATGATGCGATAATATCGATATGTCAACGTAATATCGATACATCCTCTCTCTCTGTGTGTGTGTGTGTCTATGTATATTTCAACTCATTCATTGAAATCTTTCATTGTAAACGATGCGGGTAAAATATTCTATCCGATGTATCTCCGTCGAGATCTAAACAATCAACCAAGCGACGACAATACAGGCCGGATAATAAAACTTTCCAAATGATTTTTTGCGAACAAATTTTCTCTCCGACGAGAAGTTTTTTTTTTTTTTTTTTTTTTTTAATTTAATTCTTTTTTTTTTACACTTTTTTTCCTCTCCTTTTTTTATTCCTTCGCACGTACACAGTCAAGCTTGCCTAGCTCGAATAAGTATCGGAAAAAAATTGTTTCGGTTACGGTTTCGTAACTTAACTATTCGGTACAATGAATGAGAAAATAAAATTAAAAAAAAAAAAGAAAAAGAAAAGTCTCGAAAATAAATAATCGAATTTCTTGTAGAAGAAAGAAGTTAGAAGTAAAAGAAGAGGAGAAAAAGAACGCAACGTAATTGAAATTAATATAATCTCGATCGGATATTTCAAACGAATGTTACGCGTACCGTTCATGCAGTCTGCGTCTCTCTCTCTCTCTCTCTCTCTCTCTCTCTCTCTCTCTCTCTCTCTCTCTCTCTCTCTCTCTCTCTCTCTCTCTCTTTCTGTACGTACGCATTTATGTAAAATTCACATTTTTGACTAATCTTCCGTGACAGATTTGAATTTCCCTCTATCTGCCGAATCCTATTGTTTTTTTTTCCAACCCTTCCTTTTCCTCTTTTTTATTTTTTTTATCTTTTTTTATCTTTTTTAATCCTCATTCCACGAAAACAAGAGGTTACATATACACACATATATAAATGTACATATATAAATGTACACATATATAAATATATATATGTGTGTGTGTGTATGTGTGCATGCATGCGTTATATAAATATCAATGCGTGTACGTGAAAGAGAAAGAGAAAGAGAGAGATAGAAAGAGAGAAAGAGAGAGAGAGAGAGAATAGACAAAGCGGGACGAGTTAGTAAACGACAGTCCAGCCTCGCAAAATTCTCCACGGGCATGAAGATAATCAATAAACGTAACTTGCAATTGAATACTTTGGCTCGCGCTCCATCGCGCCCTTCCCTCCCTCTCCCTATCCCTCTCTCACCCTTCACCCTCTCCCGTTACGCCAAACTCACGTAGGGGTGGGCGCTGGGCTGGGCTACGAGTGGACGTAACAAACGGTGACAGCTAATTCGCCGTTGACCAAATTGCGTTCCGTCGAGGACGTGTTTTAAACGATGAATTACCGCTTTCTGACACCTGCTTCTACGTACAGGCTCGATAAACCGTTCGAACGTTTTATTTTCCTTTTCTTTTTCTTTCTTTTTCTTTTTTTTTTTTTTTTGCACGCGTACGCGCGTAAAAAAAGAGGAAGCGAGAACTAAAAAAAGATAGAGAGAAAGAGAGAGAGAGAGAGAGAGAGAGAGAGAGACAGACAGACGGACAGACAGACAGACGGACAGACAGACGGATGGATGAAGAGATACACTGACAGAAAAGAGTGTGGATAGAAAAAGACGGAGTAAGTTAAAAAGATAGAAAGACGGTATCGTACACGCTGCAGTTGGACAGAAACAGAGATAAAAAAGACAGAGAGAGAGAGAGAGAGAGAGAGAGAGAGAGAGAGAGAGAGGACGGACATGGAGAAGAAGATGGAGAAAATTAAAAAGATAGAGACACGGAAGCAAAGAAGTTAAAGAGACAGAGATAAATAAGATGGAGGGAAGGAGAGGAAAGTGAAAAAAAGAAAAAATAGAGAGACTGAGACTGAGAATAGAGAGATAGACAAGAAATAGAAGAATGAGAGAGAGAGAGAGAGAGAGAGAGACTGCCAGACAGACAAAGACAGTAAACGCACACGTTCTATTCTTTTTATTTTCTTTTATCACTATCCATCTCTCTCTCTCTCTCTCTCTCTCTCTCTCTCTCTCTCTCTCTAATTTTTTTTTCCCCCAAACGTGTTATTCGGGTCGTATCTCTTGGTCTTTAGGTGTCGCCATCTATTTCAGCTTCAACCGTCATAATAACAAAATCCTCTTTCGTTCCTACCACCAGCACCCACCACCACCACCACCACCACCACCATTACCAACACCACCCCATCCCTTCAACCCCATCCCTCCACCCTCTTCTTCTCCAGGCTGCTGCTTTTCAGGATGATAAAGAAAGAAATAAAGAAAGAAAGAAAGAATGGAAGAAGGTGAGAAGAAACCGGACGAAAAAGTACGAACGACGGAGGGTGGAAGAGTGGTTGTCGGAGAGGGTCGAGAGTGTGCGAAGGGTCGTGAGGAGGAGAGCGAGGGGTGGGGGTGGCTTGGTGGTGAGGACTCACCAACAAACGGATGAACGACGAAGGTGAATAGTGGGGTTTGGTTTGACGGATTTTGGATGGATTTTTCGTCCTCCGATCTCTCTCTCTCTCTCTCTCTCTCTCTCTATCGTCCAAGAGAAAATCTTTTTCGTTCTTAAGTGCTATCACGAAGATGCAGCTGCAACTGCAACTGCCGTTGCTGTTGCTGTTACTCTGCTGCTCCTCTCCTACTGCTATGCGTTTCGAATAAAAGACTTCCGCGTACGTTATCGTTACAACGAGGGTACTCTATTCTACTTATTCCTATCTCTCTCTCTCTCTTTCTGGTTTTTTCCTTCTTCTTCTTCTTTTTCTTCTTTTTATTTTTCTTTGCCTTCGGGCTAACATATAAATCGCTCGAGCCAAGCTTCATCCCAGTCGTGGAAGCATCGATGTGTCGTTACCAACGTGATGTAACAAATCGTTACCTTGTAACGTTTGTAACGTTTAACTAAACAACGTTTCTAACGTTCGACGTTAAACGAGCGAAAGATTCTTTTTTTTTTTTTTTTTAAACTATTTCTATTATAATAAAAGAGTTTTTTTTTTTTTTCGCATTTGTTTACTTACAGATCTATCTATTTATTTGATTTTCCTTTTATTTTTTTTTTTTTTTTTTTTTTTTTCAATTAAATCTTCTTTTTCTGACACGCATTTTTCACGAGAGGAAAAGAAAATGGAGACATGGTAGATGGAAAAAATGTATCTTTTGATTTTGTCCATCGAGTTAGCCATCTTTTAAATGACACAATTAAGAAATTTTCATAGATATAAATCGTTCGGATTAAACATTAATATTAATATTAATGTGTGTGTATATATATTTATAAACGAATAGAAAAGAACTTTTTTTTTTCCCTTTCTTTTCGTTCTTTCTTTTGCTTTTTTTTTTTCTTTTTTTTTTTTTTCTTTTTTTTTTACGATCGTCGTAAACTTCCTCGAACGCGGGATATTAGGGTCGGTGAAACCTTCGGGAAAACCGTAACTCCATTTAAGGGGACTCGCCCATGCTGATCTAAGACGGAAGAAGGAGGAGGACGAGGAGAAAGATTTGTTTTCTTTTCTCTTTTCTCTTTTTCTTCTTTATCATCAAAAAAAAAAAAGAAAAGAAAAGAAAAGAAAACACCGAGGATAAAAAGAAAAGGAAGAAAGTGAAGAAAAAAAAGGAACGGACGAACGAACGAACAAACAAACAAATAAGCAAACAAATAAACAAACAAGCGAACAAACAAAATGAACGAACTAACGTAGAAACGAACGAACGAACGAACGAACGAACGAACGAACGAACGAACGAACGATCATCTAACATTTTATACAATGCGATTCGATTAATTATTATCTATTTTTCTTTCTTCTTCTTCCTCTTCGCTTCCTTCTTTATTCTCCTTCTTTTCTTCGATGTCCCTTCAATCGACTAATTACGTCGATGAAGATTTAATAATTACTACGATAACGATTAATCACGTTGACATCGTAGCGACGAAAAGTGCGACGAGATCGAGGGGATTAAATTAATGACGTTGGTCGATAGGACGGGGGTTAGGTATCTGTTAAAATCGAGATTTCGTGGAATCTGAAAAGGTGACGAACGGCTCGTGAAGTGGGGGAGGGGGTGGCGAGGAGGGGGGTGGGTGGCACGGCAAAGGGGGTGGGAGGAGCAGGGACACGCGATGTAATTATCGAAGAGAGTACGAACGCACGTTAAAGTAATTTTGCAAGCCTTTTTCTTTTCAATATCTCCCTCTCTCTCTCTCTCTCTCTCTCTCACTCTCTTGTTATTATCTCTATCTCTATCTCTCTCTCTCTTTACCTCATTAAAATGCATTCTATGCACTTTTCCAGCGAGACGAACGGTAGACGAAAGAAAAAAAAAAAGAAAAAAAGAAAGAAAAGAAACGAAAAAAAGAAAGAAGGAGAGGGAATTCGTCACGTGTGTGTTTGAGGGGAAAAAAAATACTACTATTGCTATTAATATTACTATTATTACTATTACTATTATTATTACTACTGCTGCTAATACTTTTATTATTATTATCATTATTATTATTATTATTATTATTATTGTTATTATTAGTATTATTATTATTGAGTGCTCGAGTTAGGTGGGCTTGGCGTTGTTACTTGATTCTCAGTCATTTTCAATAACCGCAGAGTACGACGGATATTCTTCTCGGTTTCACGTAGAGAACCCACACACACATTCGATATCCTCTTAAAACTCTCTTGGTCCTTGTGTGAGAAAAACCCATTAAAAGTCATGGCCCATTGATATCGCACAGGCCACCACCATCACCACCACCATCACCATCACCATCACCATCACCATCACCACCAATATCGCCGTTTCGAGTTTAACCGAAGTTTTTACGCGTTAAATCATCGGACTTTATCGACATTTGTCATAGGCCAGAAAATTAGTTATAAAATATGGATTGAACGTGACATTTTGTAAATCGATTTTTTCCCCTCTTCTCGTCTCTTCTATTTTAACTTCAATTTTTGTTTTAATTTTAATTATTTTTTTTTCTCATTTTTTATTCATTTTTTTTATTTTTTCATTTTGAGAAAAGAAAAACGTAATGGCTTCCAAACGCCAATTGACTTTTTACGTCGATTACAATGAACGTTTCACGGAATTAACAGGAAGGCAAGACTTGTCCATTATTAATACTTAATAATCGTGAAAAGAGAGAAAGAGAGAAAGAGAGAGAGAGAATAAATTATTGAAAGTTATTAAATTAAAATAATATTGAATTGAAAGTTACATTCCATAGAGATCACTATAGACTTTGTGGAGAATGTAGAAGAAAGAACGAAAATCAAAGGAATGAAAGAAATAAAAGAAATAAAGAATGGAGAGAGAGAGAGAGGGGGGGGTGGGTGGGAGGGGAAAGAAAGAGGCGGAGAAAAAATAATAAAAGAAGAAACAAAATCTCCGTAGCTGCTGGGTTTATCTCGAAATCGTAATATCTTTATCCCTGAGAGAATTTCATTCGAGCGTGTATCCTTTTCAACGTTAACGTCTTAGGAACGTAAATCGACAAGAAAATGAGGTTGCTTTGAGTTGATAACAATCGAATGGGAACTGCGTGGCATCAAAGAGAACCTAGAGCTTTTCTGATTGGCTACTTGATATTTAATTAAGACTCAGTGAGGCAAAAAGAGTTCGAGAGAGAGAGAGAGAGAGAGAGAGAGAGAGAGAGAAAATGAAAGAGATAACAGAGACAAAAGATTTATTACATTCGATATATATATTTTTTTTTCGTTTTATCTTTCGATATAAGAAACGAAGAGAAAGTAAACAAAGGAGAAGGAAAAATGGGAAAATTTTTTTTTTCCAAAAAAAAAAAAAAAAAATAAAAAAAAGGAAAAAGTCATCACCGCCATCTTCGTACAATCCTCAGATCGATACAATTTTTCACGTACAAATAGAAACAAACAACGGATCCGTTTTAACAGTTGGACGACACGGTTTCGTCCTCTTGAAATAAATCTTTAATGTTTGAATCGAGCAACGTACGACGATGTAATAACTCGTGTAATAATTCTTACCGATTAGCTCGCCGATGGAATTACTACGAGGGACGATTTGAATAATTATTTTTTGAAAAAAAAAAAAAATATATATATATATAATATATAAAAAAAATATGAAAGAGATTAACGCGCGAATTAGAATGTCAAACGAGTGCACGCGATTGATGTCGGATATTAAACGAATCCTAGCCGAGGTAGGATAGAACGGAAGACGACGACAATGAAAAATTAAAAAAAAAAAATAAAAAAATAAAAAATAAAAAAAAGAGAGAGATAGAAAATAAATAATCGTCTCGTTATCTTCCTTTTTTTTTTTTCTCCCTCGAACGATCGAATTTCCACGAGATCGTCGTATTATCTCGAGAACGACGATACATCGAATAAACGCAGACGAGAATCGCTAATAACAAAGTCGATATTCTCGATTGAAAATCACTATGGACAAATTGGATAGAGACGTTCTTTTTTCGTATCGATACGTCAGAAAATATACGACCCTTCGCGGATTCGTATCGTAGGTGTTCCAAGCATCGGGGATGATACCACGTTCACAACTCACCACGGAGGTTATGTAACATCCTTTTTTTTTCTTTTTATTTTCTTTTTTTTTTCAAATTTTTCAAACTTCGTTCACTCGTTTTACGATCCCTCCTCCTCTCTCTCTCTCACTCATTTATCCTCGTATCTTCATCCTTTTTCCCCCGTTTTTTCTTTACCATTATTTTCCGATCTCTTCTTTCTCATTTTAACAAACATCCCGATATTTTTTTTCTCTTTCTTTTTCTTCCTACGAAATACGTATATATTATATATATAAAATTTATTATATATGTATATATATATATATATATATATATAGAAAAAAAATTAATATCGAGAGAGTACCGAGTGTAGTACACGAAAGTAATAAAGGAACGAGCTTAGTAATATCGAACGAAAAAGATAAACAAAGAAAGAGACAGACAGACAGAGAGAGTGAGAGAGAGAGAGAGAGAGAGAGAGAGAGAGAGAGAGAGAGAGAGGAACTAAATAGCACGGATTAAACATCGTTTCTCTTTGCACGCGAATAAACGAGAACGATCGAACTTAAAAGTGGATGGGGAAGTAGCATTTCATTTTTCTCCCTTCGATTTCTTTTTCCTTTCTATCTTTTTTTACATTTTCTTCTTTGTTCTTTTATCTTTTTTTTTGGTTCTTTTCTTTTGTCCTCTTCGTCTTGGCCAATCTCCTATTAGTCTCTATCCGTAATAGCTATCGAACTATTATGTACTATGTAAGTTGTACGAATAACGATCGCCGTTCATTAGAATAAACTATATATTTATACATATACATATATGTATGTATGTATGTATTTATGTATAGATATATAGAAACATATTATATATCAAAGAGAAGCTTACATTTTACTTTTACGTATTGTAAAGTATCTCTCTCTCTATATATCTTTCATTTTATCTATCTATCTATCTATCTATCTATTTTTTTGTATGTAAAAAGTATACTCCCCGTCTTAGGAGATGAAAAGAAGGAAAAAAAATTACAAGGAAATGAAAGTATTAAAACGAGAAAAATAAAAAGAAAAAAAAAAAAGAAGAGGAAGAAGAAGAGAGAAAAGAGAAAGGAAGAATAAAGAATAGAGAATAGAGAAATCGTACACGCTCGATATGCATTCGAACGAACGAGTTTGCATTTTACTTTTACGCATTGTAAAATATTTCTATTTCTCTCTCTCTCTCTCTCTCTCTCTCTCTTTCTTTGTCTCTGTCTCTCTTTTTTTATCTTTTGCATATCGAGTGTACCGTCTTAAGAGGAAGGACATAAAGAATTAAAGGGAAATGAGAATACGAAAAAAAAGGAGAAAAAATAAAGGAAAATAAAAATAAAATGCTGAAATCATACAGTCTTTATGCATTCGAGCGCACAGGTTTGCATTTTGTATCTACGCATTGACGAATATCTCTCTCTCTCTCTCTCTCTCTCTCTCTCTCTCTCTCTCTCTCTCTCTCTCTCTCTTCCTTTTTACCCTTTTATCTTTTGTATATCGAGTGTACCGTCTTAAGGGAAAAGAGATAAAAAATTAAAAGGAACTGAAAATATAAACGAAAAAAATAAAAATAAAATAAAATGAAACAAAATAAAATAAAATCGAGGAATAAAAATATAAAATGGAAAAATCGTATGCTCGATATGCACTCGGGCGTAACCAAGTTTGCATTTTGCATTTATGCATTGACGAGTATTTTTCCATCTCTCTCTTCCTCTCTCTCTCTCTCTCTCTCTTCTCTATCTGTCTGTCTTAAGAAAAAAGGAAACAAATGTCGAAAGAAAAAAAAAGAAAAAGAAACAGAAAAAAAAACGAAAGAAGAAAAGAGAGAGAAATCGTACGATGGTCGATATAAAATTCGATTGCATCAGGTAAAAATCCCTTGGCAATCGTTCGAAAAACCTTTTCTCGTCCCTTCTTCTTTTCCGTTTCTTTTTTTTTTTTTTTTTTTTTTCATCGACGTCCAAACCCGCCCATTTTTAGTCAACGTCGCGTTTTCAAAAGTTTTCATCCGACACGACGAACTTGGTAGAGAACGACGAATATCGAAGACGAACGGGACACTGGGACGAGAAAAGTCGATATAACACCGTTTCTTCTATCGATCACCATACGCGCGACCTCCCCTAATCGACATCCCGTCAAATTCATCTTTCGCTATACCTTAAGAAAGAAAGAAAGAAAGAAAGAAAGAAAGAAAAAAGAAAAAAGAAGAAGAAACCTTCTCCGGAACGATATAAAACCAGACTCGAATGATCGAGTATAGAATATGTAAACGTCGATCGCGTACCGATTTTTCTTCCTCCTACGTATAACCCCCAAGATTTTGAGTTATATTTTCATGGTATTTGGCTACTTATCTTTCGAGGATATCGGAGTTTATAACAGTCGAGAAAGAGAGAGAGAGAGAGAGAGAGAGGGGGAGAGAGAAATGGGAACGAGTATGATGATGTCAAGGACTCGTGAAATCACCCACACACACACACACACACACATATGGATGTACATATATTAAATATAATATATATGTAATATAATATAATATATATGTATAACATATACTATATATATGTATATTTAGTATATGTACAGATAAGATACACACATACACATATAAATGAATGTGGTGTATATATATATATATATATGTATATATATATATATATATATATATATATATATATGTATGTATATATGTATATATAATGTATATATATATATGTATGTATATATGTATATATAATGTATATATATATGTATATATAATGTATATATAATGTATATATATATGTATATATAATGTATATATATGTATATATATATATATATATATATATATATATATATATATATATATATATATTTAGTATATGTACAGATAAGACACACACACACACACACACACACATACACATATACAAATGAACTCATTACCACATTGGTACGAGAAGAGAATTGGAACAAAGATTATGACGCGACTATATAGAGATACAAGAGAGAACAGACAGAACCGAAAGAGAGATAGATAGATAGATAGAGAAGGAGAGAGAGAGAGAGAGAGAGAGAGAGAGAGAGAGAGAGAGAGAGAGAGAGATAGAAAATGTAAGTACGAATGTAACGTTCAAGAAACCCTCCCTCTCCACCCTCCCTCTCTCTCACTCTTTCTCTGTCCGTATGTGACTAGCTGGCATCTACATAAATGCATACACCCAATGCACGTACGTGTATATACGCGTGTACCAGTATCCTAAGAAACTGCACAGGTCGGATAAGAAAGATGCACCGAGGGACCAACGGGCGGAGGGGTAGAGGGAGGAGGAGCAGGGAGGAAAGGGGAAGCAAGCGGCTGATAGTCTTTGGGTTCGAGTAGGTTGGTGCTGGTGGTGGTGGTTTGTAGAGGGGGTGGTTTTGGTGGTGGTGGTGGTGTGTAGAGGGGGTGGTTTTGGTGATGGTGGTGGTGAAGTGTGGAGGGGGGGTGGCGGCAGGGGTTTCCTTAAAGTGCTCAAAGATTTATATGGACTCGACATAAACGACACATTTTATCCACTCGCGGAATTGCAGGGGCGGTGATGGTGTACCACTACCACCATGCCTTTTACGTAACACCACTTCGCGAAACGAATAGGAATCGTTATCGCTATCTCACATAGTGTAGTCTTCTCGGATGATAACCCTTTGAATCTTTTCTTTTTAATAAAAAAAAAAAAAAAAGAGAGAAAAAGAAAAAAAATCGGAAACGCGAAAGACAAATAAATGTACGAACGGGACAGGACTCTCGGAAAACGATCGAGGACATTTCCATTTCTTCTTGTTATCTAATCTTTTCTTTTTTTTTGTTTTTTTTTTAGGGTGGTGGTTTCTCTTTTTTTTTAAATTCGAAGATCGACGTTCGCAGACAAAAAAAAATATATGCATATATGTTTATATCGCGAGTTTTATATCGTATAATTTTTCTTTATTTTTATTTTTTTTGGGGAGGGGGAAAGAATATAATTCAGATTTAGAAAATAATTTAAAATCATCGTAGTGTAGTACATCGGCGAAGAATATTATTAAATATTAGAAATTATTTGTTTCTTTTTTTTTTTTTTTTTTTTTTTTTTTTTTTTTTTCTTTTTTTTCATAACTCGACGAATTTTCTTCGGCCAACTTCGGCAATTTTGCCATTGCCCGTTTTGAAATTGTCAAATATAGTATTTGTAAAGGGCTTAATCGAACCTCGAAACTCTTAAATAACTAAACTTTATAGCGTTAACAAGTTTCTAACGTTCGATTTACACGTGCGACGCGTGAAACGAGATAGAAAAAGAGAAATAGAGAGAAGACAGAGAGAAAAAAAGAAGGAAAGATAATAATTAAAGATATTTAAGCGAGTGAGAGAAAACGAAAAGCTCTCGAGAAACGTATAAAAAAAAAAAGAAAGAAGAAAAACGTACGTGACGTTTGTGTTGGTGTCCCTGTAAACACCCCGATGTTTTCATAAGGAATCGGGGATGTTAATTAGTCGTATGCTCACCCTCGTGGTTGGTTAAAGGGAAGCCGCCACCACAGTCGTTTCCTTCCTATATAGTTTCCGTATATAGAACGTTCAATGTGAAGATATAACGTATATACGTATAAGGTCTCTGTATATTTGTGCGTGTGTGTGTGTGTGTGTAAGAGAGTATCGATAATGTCTCTTACTTTTATTTTTTTTTTTTTTTTTATGACAAAGAAAAGAATAGAAAAGAAAAGAAAATGAAAAGAATGGACGGTCGCTAAAGTCGGTAAAAATATATATAAGTATTTGAATATTCAAGAAAAATGGAAACAAAAGTTAAAAATAAAAAGAAAAGAGAGAGAGAGAGAGAGAGAGAGAGAGAAATGATTTCATAAATTAATAGAAAAAAAAAATTGTATATATTTTCTATAGACTTTTAACGTATTAAATTTGTCGAACGATTATATGTTAACGTTATTATTATTATTATTATTATTATTATTATTATTATTATTATTATTATTATTATTAATTTGAAAGTTATATCGCGCATAAAATTATAATCGTACGAAAACAAATTGTCGGATTATGTTAAATTGCGTTTGAAATGGATATCGAAATAGTTTGTTAACCAAACATCAAATAATACTGATTTTGTATTTATACATTAATATCGAATGGATAAATAAATAAATATATATATATATATATGTGTGTGTATCTTCTGTTCCTGATAATTAACGTTTCTCTTTGATAAAGGTTAATAACGTTCATATGTATTATGAATATCATGTCAATTAATTTTCACCAAAATTGAAGTATCTAAATTTTTGTCGTTTTTTTTTCTTTTTTCAAAATAAAAAAAAAATAAAAAAGAAAAGTAACTCGGAGAAGACGTCGACATAAAGATCGATTATAATTTCAACGTTTTTCTCGCGAAGAAAATAAAAAACCCCTGTGTGTGTATGTGTGTGTGTAAAGAAAGATGTCGTTTCTAACGTTAAAAGTCAAGGATTTCGGTCAGTCTACGTCTCGGTCGATTAATTATAAATTATGACGCATAGCTGGAAATGTAGTACGCTGTGAAAAACGAAATAAGAGAGAGAGATAGAGAGAAAGAGAGAGAGAGAGAGAGAGAGAGAATATCGATATGGTTAGAATTCAGATTTGTAGAGATGATCATCTTACGAGTAACGCGGGTTCTCGCATTGAGAGGCATAGCTGCGTGCAAAATATAAATCTTGGAGAGAGAGAGAGAGAGAGAGAGAGAGAGAGAGAGAGAGAGAGAGAGAGAGAGAGAGAGAGAGAGAGAGAGAGAGAGAGAGAAGGACGAAAGTGCTGGTGATGTAATGTCGAGGAAGGAAAAGGGATCATATATATATATACATATATATATACATACACAGAGAGACACACACAGACACACATAGTATCTTTTCCACTTCAGGAATAACTCTGACAATTTTCAAACTGCTCGCTCGATTTCAACCCTTACATACCCCCCATTTATATCCGTCGCATTTATTCGAATAGAAAATAATCTCGTTCGCGTTGAGTTGAAAATCTAGGCTATATTACGACGAGAAGAGAATAAAAAAAGGAAACAAGAAGAGGAAAGAAAGAAAGAGAGAGAGAGAGAGAACTTTTTTTCCCAACGATTTCCTACCCTTTCAATCATGTAATTTTATAATCGATCGTTAACGATTGATCGAAATCGTCTGATTAAAATGAACCACAACGATGACACGGCAAAAGCAAAAGTTCGTAGACTTCGATCGAGAAAGGCGTTCATTTGCGAAATGAAAAGATAGATAACCGTCAGCACCCTTCCATCTATCTATCTATCTATCTATCTATCTATCTATCTATCTATCTATCTATCTATCTATATCTTCGTCTCATCACGTTCGTTATCGCGGACTCCTTCTTCCCGTTAGGACGTTCAAGTACCTCTCGAATGGAAGTTTAATTAAAAGCGACGTTAATATCGCAGAACGATTAGTCTGTAACCACCATGGGCGTATAACTGTCATGCTTCTCCCCTCCCCTCCTCTCCTCTCCTCTCCTCTTCTCTCTTCATCGTCGAATGTCGCACCACGGGATATCAGTCACGAATTAATTATATTCGAGGGTATTAAAAGAAATACATACATACATACATACATACATACATACATACATATATATATATATATATATATATATATATATATATAAATGTATGTATGTATAGATGTATGTATGTATATATATATATATAGATGTATGTATGTATGTATGTATGTATGTATATAAGTTAACGAATGACAGGAGAGGAAGCTTCAAGCGGTAGATCATTTTCCCCTTTTGTTGATTTTGATCGTAATACTGACGAGAATGATAAATTGAGATCTCCTACTTTTATTACGTGGACGTAAAACGTTCGAGATAAAGAAAGATACGGAAAGAAAGGGAGGGGGAAAAAAAGGGCGAAGGGATGGGGTAAGGGGTAGTCTGAAGGGTTCGGGGGGAGGGGGGACGAAGACATCGCTGAAGTAGATTGTTAATTTAACTTTTCTGATTCTTCTTCTTCTTCTTCTTCTTCTTCTTCTTCCTTTTTACTCTTATATTTTTCTTTCCTTCTTTTTATATATGTATATATATATATATATATATATATATTCATTTCTTTCTCCGATCGAATCATTCGACGAATCTTATCTATCGATAATAAAATGATATAGTTAATGGATTTCGACGATACTTTGCCGATAATGAGAAACAAATAATGATAATAATAATAATAATAATAATTATTATTATTATTATTATTATATATAATAGTATAATAATAATTATTTCATAATTATAATTAATATTTAATAATAATTATTAATATATATATATATTAAATTTATATTTATAATTATAATTTATAATTAATTATTTTATATTAATAATAATAATAATAATAATAATAATATTAATAATAATAATAATTATTATTATTATTATAATGAAAGAGAAAAAGAAATTGATTTTTGACTCGTGTTCGATTTCTTCTTTGATTTTGTTGTTGTTGTTGTTGTTGTCTTTTCTTTATTTTCTTTTCTCTCTTCGACGATCGACACTGTTATCAAATTTTTTTTCTCCCTCCCTCCCTCCCTCCTTCCGGCCCGTTCCAACCCCTGACGAAAGTACACCTAAGGGTGATATAAAAGTCGAAGGTGGGCAAAGTCGAAGATTGCGCTTTTAGTCGGTAGAGAAAAGTAGGACGGAACTCTCGGACTGGGGCTGGCAGCGAGGGGGTGGGCTAGCGAGGGTGGGGGCGGTCGGGCGGATTAACTTTTTGATTTTTCCTAAAAGCCACGCGCTGAAAAAGAATCGACCTTCTTTCCCCCCCCCCCCACCCTCCAGCTCGATGACTTCGGCAAAAGTTATCCTTTGAAAATTTTTCTGACCTTCCCCTCCTTCTCACCCCCGCCCATCCCTCCTCGGTTTTATTCTTGCATACATACATTCATCCTTTTCTTTATCGATTGAAAGTATGAAAAAATTTTTTTCAACGACAAAAATATATGTTGATATAAAAATATATATATTGTTTCGATCGATCGAATCGATATATAATCGTAACAAGTTAATCTCATTTCTCGTTCGACAGATGAATCATTCGTCGAGATGCTTTCGGATGGCTGCAATTTTTAATAAAAAACAAAAAGAGAGAGAAAGAGAGGAATCAAAATCTGTAGCAAACGATAGAACGTCGTTTTTCGATTAAAACCTATCCCCTATAACATTGAATCCTTTAAGCATCCACGATACCTCGAAGTCTTTAGGTCGATCTCGAACATTACACGAGTTTCGAAGTTCCCTAAGACCGAACTATAATTTCCCCGCGGAGGTAAGTTTCCAAACAAATTCTAATCAAGATTATAATCTACATTTCGCATAACTCGATATCCGTCCTTTATTCGAAAAGGCGTAGGGTGTGAGAGGGGTGGGAAAGGCGGGGAGGGGTGAGGGCGCGATTCATCCGAAAGTTTCAGAATTTCGTGATCCTAACTGGGAATGCGACGTAGGTGAGGAAAACGGAGAAGAAGAAGAAAAAATAAAAGAAACGAAAAAATACGTGCAAGAATTTCTAAAAAAAAAAAAAAAAAATACAAACAAATAAATAAAGGAATAAATAAAAATAGAAAGAAATTGAAGGAAGGGTTAAACGAGAAGGAGGCAAAAAATAAGGAGGCAGAAAAACTCCGACTAACGATCTCTCGACGATCTCTCGACGATCATCTTCACGATTGCGTTTCTTTTTCTGTCTATCGTATATTCTTTTTTTTTTTTTTTAATAAAAAATAAAAGAAAATAAAATAAAAAGAAGATCGCCGAGATGATTTTGTTAACGATATCATTTTTAATTTCTCTTTTTCTTTTAACGTAATTTATCCTACGTCACGTTTCCACTTATCACGAACAAAATATATATATATATATATATATATATATATATATATATATATATATATATATATAGATATATATATATAGATATATATATATATAGAAAAACAAATATATATATATAAATATATACAAAAACAAATATATATATATAAATATATACAAAAACAAATATATATATATATATAAATATATACAAAAACAAATATATATATATATATATATATAAATATATACAAAAACAAATATATATATATATATATATATATATATATATATATATATATATATACATATACACACATATATGTCGAAGCATCGAACGATATAGATCATACATACCTAGCTAACACTTAGAAAAGAGACCCGTTAAGATTAATGTTCCGAGTCCGATCTAATATAAAAAACATTAATTAATTACACAGAGAGAGAGATAGAGAGAGAGAGAGAGAGAGAGAGAGAGAGAGAGAGACGTTGCGCAAAAAGTGCAGAAGCACAAGTACCACGAAACAACACAAGGCACGATATCGGACGATTACGTGACGCGATAAATTCTCGAGAGTGGCATACGCTCTCGTGCGCACACACACACACACACACACACACACACACACACACGTCGACCACCCTCTTTCGTCGCTATAGCCTTTATCGATCTTGATCATCGTCGAACGATCGAGATGATAAATTACTTTCCTCTTCTTCTTTTATTTTTTATACCTTTTACTATTAAAAAAAAAAAAAAGTAAAATAAAAAAAAATGTAAAAACGAAAGACGGACGCATTTGTAAGGTGTAAGGGGTAGGAGGGTGATGGAGTGCGAGGTTGATGGGACACCATAATTTCATTGGGTACAATTTGCACGTCAAACACGATCTAATAATAAGATAAGGCTCGTACGTGTATCTTTCACCGACGTTCTCGTTCAACGATGAAAAATAATTCGTTGCCGACTCTAAGCGATCGCGTATCTCGTCGATAGTTTCTTATTTAAAATGAATGATCGCTTAATTGTAAAAACCTAATTAATACGTGTAGTCGTAAGAAAATTTAATTTGTTATTATTGGGGTGGTTGTTGTTCGAATTAACATTCAAAAGGTCGCCCCATTAACGTTGTGGGCTCGTACCTCTCTCTCTCTCTCTCTCTCTCTCTCTCTCTCTCTCTCTCTCTCTCTAAATATATATATATTTATTTCTATCTATGTCTTGTTCGAGTTTCTTATCTCACTTTCAACGCTGAGGGGTCTCTCTCAACGAAAACGTGTTTTTTGCTACATTGCAACGCTCAGCTCTGGCTTCGTGCAAAACGTTGAGAGAGATAGATAGAGAGAGAGAGAGAGAGAGAGAGAGAGAGAGAGAGAGAGAGAGCAAACGTGTCGATAAGTTTTTTCGAACGAACGTACGAAAGAACTTCTACTACCACTCATTCGAGCTATCGCGTGATACATTTCACGAAAAATTTGTGATATTATAGCTTTTGTTTGGAAAATAACTATAAAGATTTGATATTAATAAAAATGTATGGTGTTAAATGACGAAGTATTGGATTGGATCGTTGTTTGAATGTGATAGACGAAGATGGTAAAAAAAGGACGAATTCTTTTTGTCTTTTATTATTTTTCTTTTTTTTTGTGAATTAAAAATTGAAATAAACCTTCGTTGTAAAAAATATTCTTATTCGATTAAACGTCGAGGATCACGTTTTTATCGATTACGATATTAATAATGATATTAATAATAATAATAATAATAATAATAATAATAATAATAATAATGTGCTTTCTTTCTTATCGATCCTCTCGATGATTAGATTAAAGCTCTCACCTTTGTGTTTTCTAATCTGCGTGACTGCGAATAGAAAAAAAAAGACAAAAAAAATTAGATTGTATCGTACAGAACGTGGAAATTGTAATGGGACTGGCAAAGATTATATCTCAATTGATTCGATGAGGATTGAGAGTAAAGGAAAGGGAAAAAAGAAAAGAATAATAAAAAAAAAGACTAAAAAAGAAATTGAAACGAACTTTATCGTCGAATTATCCCTTCGATTAAACATCGAGGATTACGTTTGTTGTTAATAACAATAATAATGATAATAATAATAATAATGATAATAATGACAACGTGTGAGCTTTTTCTTATCAATCATCAAGATTATATCAAACCTCCATTTTCATTTTGTCTCTACGATCTATGTGTCTCTACGAATTGAAAAATAGATGTAAAAAAAAAAAAAAAACAAAAAAAAATAACAGGTGTTGACAAAAGTATTATCCGACTAATGGAATCGAGTGAATTAGAAATGAATTAATAAATCTTGGATAAAATCTTAGATACAAATGACAATAATAAATCTTAGAAGAATGTATATTCAAAAAAAAAAAAAAGGAAAAAAGAAAAGAACTTTTACATCGCTGTAAACGAAACGAATAACACGAGGTGGTCGTAAAACAAGGGATGTTAAATCGAATGAACACGAACGTCTCCCGTCGTTCCATTAGACTCCTGAGCCCATTAAACGATATAAACCAATTTTACAAGAGACCGTTCTTTTACTCGTACTCACATCGGCTCGGCACACGTTTAAAACGCTAAATGGTAAAAAAGAAAAAAAGAAAAAAAGAAAAAAAAGAGAGAGAGAGAGAGAGAGAGAGTAGAGAACGTTTGATAACCCGTTAACTAATAAAGTTAGTAAGAAAGAATGAGAGAGAGAGAGAGAGAGAAAATATTTTGTAGGTGGCCGTGTTACTATATGGAACCGTTAATAATACGATTCCGCCAAAAAATCATTTATTTTTTTAAATCCGATTTTCCCATAAAATTCTCTCTCTCTCTCTTTCTTTTTTTCATTCTTTATCTCTCTCTCTCTCTCTCTTTTTCTCGGCCTTCGACGATGGCCAACTGCTATTAATTGCACTTTCCTCTCCGATATATGCTACTTTACCTTTAACCTGTTCATACCAAAAGCACAGAGAACTTTACGAACTTGTGAAAAAGAGAGAGAGAGAGAGAGAGAGAGAGAGAGAGAGAGAATGAAGATAATCGAATAAAGAAGAAAAGTGTTATATACGTTCGATCGAGTCAGCTGATTTTTAAAGTATCCACGTCGAACAATCTTCCGAAGCTTCCCAAATCCCTAGGATTTTTTAAACTAGAAATAGAAAGAGATAGATAGATAGAAAAAGAGAGAGAGAGAGAGAGAGATGGAAATAGAGATAAAAATTGAGATAGAAATAGAGAGAGAGAGAGAGAGAGACTCATTTTTTTCTTCTTCCTTTTCTCTTTCTTTTTACTGTTTTTTTCTTTTAAGCAAGTAATTAATAATTTTAATGAGATAATAATTTCACTTTAACATTACAACCCGCTGCTATTTTTTCTTCATTATACGAATTATATATATATGTGTGTGTGTGTGTGTGTGTTTGTGTGTGTGGGTGTATGTGTGTGTGTGTGGGTGTATGTATATATATAATTCTCCAATTATAATATTATTCATATCCTTATTATAATATCGCACATAGGGATATCATACGTTCTTACTTGGAGAAGAAGAAGATAATTTTCACGGGGGATACGTAAGTACGAGTTATCCGACTATTAAATTTACATAAAGTTAAACCCTATCCGTATAATATTATTCATATTAATTACGTTAACGTAAGCGTGCGTTCGCGAACTCAATCGCGTTAACAAAAGTACATACGTATGTATTTTGTGTACGCGTGCAAGAAGATAAAAGAAAAAAAAAAATACGTACTAGAAGATAACAAAAAAAAAAAAAAAAAAAAAAAAAAAAAGAAAGAAAATTGCGAATAAACCGATAGGACGATAATTGATTTAACGAAAAAACGTCTGTGCGAGAAGGATCTTAAGGAAGGACGAAGGAGATGAGGGGAGGGAGAGGGGAGGGGCGAAGAAGCAGAAAACGTGACAATGTCATAAAGAGAGAGAGAGAGAGAGAGAGAGAGAGAGAGAGAGAGAGAAAAGAATGACAAATCCTTTAGTAGAGACTAAGTACCAACCTAAGCGATGTATGTCTTTTTTTATGTGTGTGTAGGTGTGCGTGTATACGTGTGTGTGTAGGTGTGTGTGTGTGTGTAATAGAGTAGATAAAATACGCGAGATCTTTCAACCGAATCTGACTTTATAGTTGGATGGAGAGAGAGAGAGAGAGAGAGAGAGAGAGAGAGAGAGAGAGAGCTTCTGTTTTTATAAACGGTGTAATGGTGGGAGGATAAAGCGAGGGTGGGGAGGGGTTGTAGTGAGTGGAAGGGAGAAAGAAAGGAGGAGAGGAAGGGACGAAGGGTGTAAGGATGGACTGACTGTGAGAGAAAGAGAGAGAGAGAGAGAGAGAAGGTTACCCTCTTAAACGAAAATGCTTTCGGGTAAACCACTTTCGACGAGCCACTACCACCATCACTGCTACTATTACTGTATAGTACTCGAAGTGTCTTCAACTTTTCTCTCTCTCTCTCTCTCTCTCTCATTCTCTCTCTCATTTTCTGTCTCTCTCTCTCTCTCTCTCTCTCTCTCTGTCTCTGTCTCTGTCGTAAACTTCCTTTTTCTCTCCTCGATATTTTCGTTGAAGAAGTAATGACAGAAAAGATAACAACGCTATTAGGATGCCTCGAAGGTTGTAATAACACATCGCAAAAGGGATGAAAAAAAAAAAAAAAGAAAGAAACCCTTCTTAACAATCTTCCACGCCTATTCAGGATCATTCTTTTTTTTTTTTTTTTTTTCTTCTATCCCACACTCATCTCTATCTCTCTCTATCACTCTATCTCTGTATCTCTGTATCTTCTCTTCTCCTCCTAATATATTCGTTCTTGGTTATTTTATCATCGTCGTTATTGTTATTGCGAAGTTATGCCCGTTACCGTGAATATAAACGGTGCCAACGTAGAAATTAGAAATTATCATGCGAGAGCGAACACTAATTTAAACTGCTTCCGCGTCAGGAACGCTGGAGTTACGCGCGGACGCGATTATTACCTTCCGAAAGCGAAAGGGGAAATAAAAATAAAGAAATAATTAAAAAAAGAAAAAAAGAAAAAAGACACAGAAAGAGAAGAAGAAGAAGAAGAAGAAAGGAATAAAGTACTTGGAAGTATTACGACGCGATAGTAACGATCAATTGTATGATCGAACGACGATCGTTATTACGTTCGAACGATAACGGAATTAAAAGTTTCACGATAAAAAAAAAGAAAAAAAAAAAAAAAAATATTCATCAAGAGTTACAGAGACGGTGATTGTTATCATCGCACGTATTTTCTCTTTTTCCATTCTTTACCCTAACGCATTACAATCGTTCGTTAACTTGAGCTTATTAGGTCAAACAATTTCGTCGAATAAGAAACAATCGCGCTATGGCAAAGTGTCAAGGTAACGATTATTAATATTTTCTTTCGCGATAAATTCACTTCGTGTCGGGGGAATCAATTATGTTCGGTTCCTTCGTGTGTGTATATGTATATAAAAAAAAAAAAAAAAAATAATAATAATAATAATAATAAAGAAAAAAAAAAATAAAAATGGATCCTGGCGAGCGTGACCGTCGAGCGTGAAAGGGGGACAACAAAATAATAAATAAAAATAAAAACGGAACGAAAGGAAGAAAGAAAGAAATCAAAACCATAGATTTCTCGAGAGTGAGAAGGAGAAAAAGAGAAAAGGAGAAGGATAGAGTGTGTGTGTGTGTGAGAGAGAGAGAGAGAGACGGTTAGCGTGTCTTTATCTTAAAGACCTTCCCTTTTCCAGATGAAAAAACATCCGGCGGAGCGTGACACCTTGGATCGAGTCAATATGTTGCCACGAGATATTTTCACTTGGTAATCGTGAGCGTAGGTAGGTCCTTTTTCGTCCTGGTGAAAAAGGACGAAACAACGAACGAACGAAGGGAGGATGGGAGGTGTGGAAAGACTGTTGAAGGAAGTAAGGTAAAAAGAGAGAGGGAGAGAGAGAGAGAGAGATGGAAAGATCGAGGGAGGGATGAAAATAGGAAGGAAGAGGAAAGAATTGAAGGAGAGAGAGAGAGAGAGAGAGAGAGAGAGACATACTCTCACGATCCGTTTTAAAAACTTGCTTTAAAAAAAAAAAAAAAAAAAAAAAATGAAAATAATGACGTGCCGATGGTCTCGTAATATTTTCGTCCTCTTCAACAGTCGCGACGTAACCTCGCGACTATCGCGAGGAAAATATTGACAAATGTGGATTTCTTTCTTTTTTTTTTCTTTTTATCTTTTTATTTTTTTATTTTTTTTGGCCTACGGACAACAGACGGAGAATAAAATTTCATCATCGTCGCTGTCGTTGTCGTTGTCGTTGTCGTTGTCGTGCCTCGAAGCTACGAAGGATTTGTCGGAGGAGACAAAAAAAAGGGACGAGAAGAAAGAAGGAAGGAAAGAAGAAGAAAAAAGAAAAGAAAAAAAAAAGAAATTGTCTCTATCCGTGAAGGTGAACGAATCCGAAAGTAAAAGCTAGGACGTACATACGTACGTTTATATATACAATACGTAAGTATGTATACATATATATATATATGAGAAAAGTGAGAAAGCTATGTACGTATATACGTGTATGTGTGTAAGAGAGTGAGAGAGAGAGAGACATAGCGTGAAGAGATTTTTGCGAGAATGCTCATAAACTCCTCTCGTTCCACTCGACTTCTTAACGTTAAAGGAAGAAGCCAGAAAAAAAAAGAAAAAAAAAAAAAAGAAAAGAAAAAAATAAAAGGTAAAGAAGGAAAGACGAGTAGCACACTCGAGGTGCGCTCATTCGTCGAAAATATTTCAAAAACCGGTGAGATTATAATATTCACAACCACAACCACCGCCTACTATATTCCTACCTACCTACCTACCTACCTACCTACCTAACTATCTATCTACCTACCCTAGCTACCTACTTACCTAACCACCCACTCGACATTTTTCGCTACACTCGAAGGGCGTTCATTGTGAGAAAATCGAATAAGTCGAGTGGATTTAGAATTATAAAACGTGAACACCACTTGTAAAACGATATTTCATTTCTATCATTATTATTATCATTATTATTATCAATATTATTATTATTATTATTGTTATTATTATTATTATTATTATTATTATTATTATTATTGTCGTTGTTGTTATTGTCAAAGTACATACACGATCATTTAATTATACGCATTCGTGCGATTATACGCCTTACATTCATTTATTAGAACGAATCTAATAGACCAGGTAAAAACTCGTGCAAATATCATAAATAAAATGTACGATGCTAGTTGTAATTTCTTTTTTCTTTTTCATTTTTATTTTTTTTTTTTTGTTTTCTTTTTCGTTTTGTATTTTTATAACGAATGAATCATACTTCGGAAAATTAAAAATTGTACAACCTCGCTGTAACGAATCCGATTTTAAATCACCCTCGACGACCAATAATAAAAATAACAGAATAAAATAACAGGGTTCTATCTCGGGGTAATATGTTTTAATCTCGATATTGAGAGAAGTAGAAGAAGAAGAAGGAGAGAAGGAAAAAATGAGAGAGAGAGAGAGAGAGAGAGAGAGAGAGAGAGAGAGAGAGAGAAAATGAAGGAAGAAGATAGAAATTTCTACGAGCGTTTCTTTGCCATACCCCCATAACTTATTGAAAACTATTGGCCAGGCGCGAATCTCCAAGTCTAATTAAGCTGAAAGCACCTTCCTGCTGGACCTTTCAATTAACGTCTGGTTTGCTGTCTTCAATTAACATCCTTGAGACTAGCAAAAGATGAGAAACTTGTGGATGAGAATGAAACGAACGGGAAAAACTACTTAGAATTTCTCGAAAGGATTCGCGCGAACATCGACGATGGATGGATGAAATGTTTTCATAAAAAAAAAAAAAATAAATAAAAAAAAAATAAGAGGAAGAAAAAAAATACCGTAAATCTTTCGAATTTTTCATATATATATATATATATATATATATATAAAATCAAAAAATTACGACGATTAATAACAATTAAATATAATTGTTATATACATCTACGCTTTTTGGACACCCCGTATATGCATAAATAAATATATACGTATATAAGAATTGAGTATCGCGAGATAAGAAAAAATTTAATTACTCAGTCCCATCGAAATATTCGTCACGCTACACGCGATATTATTCGCAAAGGAGATCCACTACGAAAAAAAAAAAAAAATAAATAAATAAATAAACAAAGAAAAAATAAGGAAAATAAGGAGATAATTCGCGAAGAGGGCACAAATTATAAAATTATTAATTGAAATATAGGATAATTTGAGGACCGGCTCGATATGACACCCACTCTCGAGAGTTTCTCGCAATTACGAGTTTAGTAGGGTGTAAATGTAAATAGGGTGAGGGCGAGAAGGACCAGCTGCAGGATTGTCACGCGTAATAAGGGCTTGTGGCTTTCGCAAAATGCCGTTCTAGAAATCCACCATGAATTTTCGATGTTAACAACGCTCCACACGGTCTTATATGCGTATATACATTATTACATACATACATACATACATACATATATGTAAATGTATATATCACTATTTCCTGGAAGATAATCTTAGAGAGAAGATAATAGAAGCGATGGGATATATCAGGTAAATGACACGATCGATCTATCGATTTATCGATCAACGACGAACAAACAAGATCGTTCTACAAATTGAATAGAGTTCGAGACGATCACGTATAAAGGATCTCTCTCTCTCTCTCTCTCTCTCTCTCTCACTCTCTATGTATGTATGTATGTATTTATGTATGTGTCCCATGTTAACAACCCTTACACCGTCTTATACGTTGAATCAAATTACCACACTTTCCAAGGAAATATGTACCAGCTAAAGGAAACTTACTCCGGCGTGATTAATTTAATGGGAAAGAGAAAATGTCGATTCGATTTTCGAGAAAGCTTAGGCTATATATGTGTGTGTGTGTGTGTGTGTGTGTGTGTGTGACGATTAAAGGATAAAAAATTTCTCCGATGAAAAGAAAAAATAAAAAAAGAAAAAAGAGAAGAGAGAAATAGGGTGTGTGTGTGTGTGTGTGTGTGAGAGAGAGAGAGAGAGAGAGAGAGAGAAACGTGGATCGATTCGATATCGTCCTTGAAATCATTTCCAAACTCGAATATTCGAATGGGCAAGTACGTACGATCATAAACATCTAATGCCAATGCCGTATCTGATAATATGAACAATTTAATCGATCCTACGAATTAATTCTTATTATGGGAAACCGAATAAGATCGTCTTTTTTGTTATTTCATTTGTTTGTTT
>OU427002.1:1735046-1750046 GCA_911387935.1 Dolichovespula saxonica
TCGCTTGGCTTTCCATCGGGCAGTCACTTTACAAGATGGATGACCACGTGTCCAACCAACTACTAATGGGCTTTACCTACGATTCTCTGCTGCTCTCTTTGCAAAAGTGTCTTTTTCTCTCTTCTTCTTATTCTCTTTCTGTTTTTTCTTTTTTTTTTTTTTTTATCTTTTCCTCTTTCCTTATCTTTTTCTTCTTCTTGGTTGAAATTCACGTGAACGTGGGTACGCTTAAAAAAATAAAAAAAAATCTCGGATTTATAACAAAAAAAAAAAAAAAAAAACAAGGAAAGATACAAAATTTCTCCTAACTTTGTCTTTTGACGAACAAGAAAGTCAATTATTTCATAGGTTTCGTATTCAGTCGAAATTAAAATATTTAGGAACTTTCGTCCACCGTCGCTCGCACGTTATTATATCGAGGATGAACGATTCAAAAAAGAAAAATAAGAAAACAATAATAACAACAGTAATAATAATAATAATTTAACGTGATCGAAAGAAACGTAATCTTTGATCACGTAATTGAACGTGACGTAACGATCATCGTTCGATGATACGAACGATTTGGCGAGAAAATAGTAATGAAAAAATATATGAAAAAAAAGTAAAAGAGAGAGAGAGAGAGAGAGAGAGAGAGAAAGACACAAAAAGCAAACAAAGCAATCTTTGAATTATTTATACAACCGATCAGAAGGTGTATCAGGAATAGGGAGGGTTGTAAAAATTCAAACGGGTTGTACGATCTTTTCGAGTCGAGGTGTTACGCGTCGTCGTCGTCAGCACTTATAAAACATTCGAGCCAAGGGATTCGTGAACGTTTGAAGGCCGTACATACATACATACATACATACATACATACATACATACATACATACATGCATGCATGCATGCATGCATAGATATATATATACATATACATACTTACAAAGATACGCTTAAAGTACTTGAGATTTTGCCTAACACATACATACATACGTACGTACGTACACACATACAATATCGTAGGGGTACTCGAAAAATAGAAGAAAGGAGAGAGAGAGAAAGAGAGAAAAGAGGTTGAGTATCGGGATGGCACTCAGCAACTTTGATCTCCACGAGAGAGTAAGTGAGAGTGAGAGAGAGAGAGAGAGAGAGAGAGAGAGAGAGAGAGAGAGAGAGAGAGAGAGAAATGGCGATCTATTTATAAAATCTATCGGTGTTACTATCTTCAATGAATGAAATGGAAAGAAACAAAAAATATATATTACATTGGTGTGTATATGTGTGTGTGTGTGTGTGTGTGTAAGTCGATATATATACATATATAGATATGTATATATATTTGATTCCACTTGAAGGAGATCCACAATTCGTTTCTTCTATTTGCTTCTTGCCGGAAGCAAAAGGGCTGAGGAATAGGAAAAGGAAGTACGACGAAGTATAAGGCTTGTAAACGCTTAAGAAGCCACGGGAGTGCCCTTTGTTCCGTCTGAAGTATCGTCGACGTAGTAGACTATCGGAGGAATAGAAAAAGAAAGAGAGAGAGAGAAAGAGAGAGAAAGTAGATTGAAGATAGGTGGCACTTTACAACTTTGATCTCCCTAGCCACAAGAGAGAGAGAGATAGATAGATAGATAGATAGATAGATGGATGGATGGATTGAAGAAAGCTTCGAACGAAACGATGCTCTATTTATAAAATCCTTCAACTATGCTATCCTACGAAAAGAATGAAATTCTTTAAAAAAAAAAAAAAAAAAATAGAAAAAAAAACTCGAATTATAAAATTTAAAGAAATATACGTATTCGTATAATATGTGTGTGTGTGTGTGTGTGTGTGTGTGTGTGGTGTTTACGTATGTTTGTATACATTGTAATAATACAGACGTATATGTACATAGGATATTGAACTTCGCGAGGAATGCAAATTCTAATATCTCTTCTGAATTTAATTGGAAGTTTAGGATCAGATTAGAGAGTATGTGTACGGACGACGACGACGACGAGAATATAAGGGTTTCTCTAAACGCTTAAGAAGCCGCCTAAACGTTCTTTGTTCGATCTAAGCTTACGAAGACGATCAGAGAGAGAGAGAGAAAGAGAGAGAGAGAGACTTTGTAGGTCGAATGTCTTAACGGTACGACGATGGGGAAAAAAGAAGTCTCTGGTCGCTTCGATAGAGTTTCCGATACTTGGCATTCTTGGTAGCTCTTCTTCTTCTTCTTCTTCTTCTTCTTATTTTTTTTTTATTTTTTTATTTTTCTTTTTAACTCTTCCTTCTTGATCGCGCAAAAAGGAACGTTTTGCGAAAAATTCTATCCGCGACGTTCCCTCCGCCCCTCGCTCCTCGCCCCACCCACCCTCTACTCCTCCCCGCGCGAGGAAACTAAAACAAAAATTGTTTCCAAGCTAATCTCGAAAGATCTCTCTCCTCTCTCTCTCTCTCTCTCTCTCTCTCTCTTTTGAAATTTTATCAATTTCATCCGTAAACCGTTTTCACAGGGCCCGTCCCCTTCCATCGATCTCCACTGGAGCGTGCAATTAATTACCATCATCATTATTATTAATCACCATCGGAACTTTTCTCAAGCGATCTTTTTGCAAAATCGATCAATCTCGTTCGCGACTTTTTTCGGCCGATTTTTGTTCTTTTTTTCTTTCCTTTCTCTTTTCTTTTCTTATCTTTTTTTTTTTTTTTTTTTTTTTTTAATCGTACGAACCCAACTTACAACGAGCTTAAAGAAAATAAAAAAAAAAAAAACAAAAGAAAAGGTCGACGAACTTTTAGTTCACCTTGTATATATACGAATAACATACGTACATTCATACATACATACATACATACATACATACATACATAAATACATACATACATACATACTTGTAACTATTTTTAGATTAAATTATTAAACACTACTGATACATATAATGATTGTAATAAATTAATATATATATATATATATATTATATGTTTTTATTTATTTATTTATTTATTTATTTATTTACTTATTTTTCCTTTTTAATGAAAAAAAAACACGACGTTTTGCACCTCTTTTCTCTCTCTCTCTCTCTCTCTCTCTCTCTCTCTCTATATATATATATATATATATATATATATATATATATATATATATATATATATATGTATGTATATATATGTGTATATATATGTATGTATGTATGTATGTATTACTTTTTCTTTCTCTTTCTTTTTCATCGATTTGAACGTAAAGAAGATGGTCCTTAAAGGGAAGTAGAATACTACTCTGCTAGTACTACTACTATTACTACTACTTGTCGTTGTCTCTCTCGTTGTCCAATCGCTCGAGATATATTACGAACGCGTGTCCCGAGATTACCCACCCGACTTTTCCCTTCGCTGGCATTTCTCTATGCGAAACCAGTGAAATGGGTCAAACGATAAGGACAAAGACTGCAGTAGCTAGCTAGCTGCAGTATAACGAAAATGTTCGAGATGGAATACGGTATTTCTCTCTCGTTCACGTTCTCTCTCTCTCTCTCTCTCTCTCTCTCTCTCTCTCTCTCTATCTCCGTGTAAATTTCCATTTATCTGCCGTCTTATATGAATATGGAAATCTTTCTCCCTCCCTCACCCCTCCCTCCCATCCACCCACCCTCTCTTTCATTCTCTTTCTTCACTCTCCCCCTACCCCCCCCTCTCTCTCTCTCTTTCGCTCTCTCTCCCTCTTTTCTTCGATAATACTTTTCTGTTTTCTCTCGAGTCAAACGAAACATCTTTTCAATTCGAAAGAAAAATATTATATTGACCATGATTTTCGAATCGACATTTTGATTGCTTCTCTAATTCCTTTTTCTTTTTCTTCTTCTTCTTCTTCTTCTTCTTCTTCTTCTTTCGTGTTTCTTTATCTTGAAGGAGCTAGGGGTTTCGTTTCGTTTCGTTTCGTTTCGTTATTCGGACGGTACGAAAAACAAAAATGAAAGAAAATATGTATGCCTCGCGATCGAAATTGTATCATTAAATCATAATCACCAAAATTAAACGCGTTTCGTGCATTCCTCTGGTTCGTGTCAGTTGTTTTTATCTTTTTTTTTTTCTTTTTGTTATTAAAAAATTCTTCGGGTCTTTTTGATTTTTCCTTTTCTTTTTCTTTTCGTTTCTTTTCTTTTCTTTTCTTTTTTTTTTTGCTTTCCGAGACCCGAAAGAGAAAAAACAGTCTACCTTATACAACCCAAAAACGTATTAAATTAATGAACTAAGTCATCTCGCAAAGTTTCGATGGGGCAACCAGTTACGTTTCATTTTAGGCAGGGTTTTTTATTTTTTCAACATTCATTTAACAAGAGCTAACAACGCGAGATCAATTTGAAAGAAAGTTTAATATGCAAACCGAAATTATGAGAACTTCATTAATATTATTATTATTATTATTATTATTATTATTATTTAATTTTTTTTCCCAAATACGAATTTAAATGTAGGCAGTCGATATTTTTTTTTTTTAACTAACGTATTCGCTTTGACGCAGCATATTATATTATATTATATTATATCTTTAATATATAAATTTTATATAAAACTTCTCTTTTTTTTATCAACGTTATTACGATTCATCTATATAAAAGCTCTCTCTCTCTCTCTCTCTCTCTCTCTCTCTCTCTCTCTCTCTCTCTTTTTTTTCTTTCTCAATTCCTTTTTATTATAAAAGCGTTGCGATTTAAACCAAAATATATATATATATATATATATATATATATATATATATATATATATATATAAAATCATTAGACAGTTTCTCTAAATAAGATATAATTTGATTCCTTTACTGAAAAATATTCGTTCCGAAAATAATTTCGATTTCTCTTTTAACGAGCAAAAAAGTTACTTTCATTACTTCTTACTTTTTTCGTCTTTCTCTCTCTCTCTCTCTCTCTCATTCCTCTTTTACATTCGACATACATTTCCATACGTTCGAGAGTCCTTCTTTTCGAACGAAGCAAAAAAAGAGAGAGAGAGAGAGAGAGAGAGAGAGAGAGAGAAATAAAAATGAAAGAAAGAAAAAAGAAGAAAGAAAAAAGGAAACAAGACCCATCGAAAAAAATTTTACGTCATATCTCTTTGAATATACATAAAACGTTTTAAGGAGCAGAAAGAAAATTAGAGAGAGAGTTAGAGAGAGAGAGAGAGAGAGAGAGAGAGAGAGAGAGAGAGAGAGAGAGAGAGAGAGAGAGAGAGAGAGAGAGAGAGAGAAAGCGATAGACAAAGCAGAGAGTTAGAGAGAGAGAGAGAAACTCGTTACCTTAATTTCATACCTAACGAAACTAATTTATATCGTTGTAAGTTGGGTAACGACGTTAAATTGGCACGAATAGACGACTGGACGTACAAACGCGAACGTGTTATTCTCCGTTGGGACGATTAAATCGAAGAAGAAGCCCCGGAATCTTGTCGTACGTCCTTCGAGTGATTAGATCAGAATAAACGCCTAATGGATTTAATTAGAATTCAAATATTCTCGCTAAGTAAATTGGAACGGAACGGAACGGACGAATGAACTAACACTACGAATGGACGATCGAATGAATGAACGATCGAACGAATGAACGAATGAACGAATGAACGAATGAACGAACGGGCCAAACCGATACAAAAGCGCGTTTTTTTTTTTTCGTAGTAATACATTTAAATAATAATTAATACGATTGATTATTATTCGTTAAGCGTTATCCGTATTATAGATATTTCAATTCTCTATATTATTATTATTATTATTATTATTATTATTATTATCATTATTATCATAATCATAATCATTTTCAAATGTACGACACCGACGTACTAATCCCTGATAATTTAATTTGCATGAGATTTTAACATTGAAATCCAATCGTGCGCATATATATCTTTCAAGTCGTTTTAAAAGCAATTTAATCTGTATCAAACGAATTTTACAAACACAGACACACAAACACACACACACAAACAAATTGATCGTATATATTGTAACGATTGAATTTGCATTTTGCGATCTTATTGTTGGTCGTGGGATTGATATTGTTAATACTCGATTGAATATATATATATATATATATATATATATATATATATATATATATATATAGAGAGAGAGAGAGAGAGAGAGAGAGAGAGAGATAGGAAGATGGCTCGTACAAGCATTAACAGGAATCACCGTAGAGCTTGAAGCGATTTCACGGGCAAGCCAGTAGCGTAAGTGAGGCTTTACAAAGTTGTCCAAAAGGGCGAGTGTTTCGTAAGAGATAAGTGATGCGCAAAGAGAGGGCTAGCCAGGGTGGGGAAACTAAATTTTAGTGTGTCGGTACTGCAAAGTGTACTATGGATTCTACTCGGCTAACTCTCTTAAACGAATCACACTGCAATAATAATATACGAACTTCGTATCCCTCTATCTCTCTCTCTCTCTCTCTCTCTCTCTCTCTCTCTCCTACCCCTACCCCCTCCACCGATCTCCGGGAAACGCGCGAGAAGATTGAGAGAAAAGAAAAAAAAAAAAAGAAACACAAAAGAGAAGAAAAAAGGAAGAAGATAGGGAGAAAAATGTAAAGCCAAAAAAAAAGAGGACGAAGTTAGAGAAAAAGTAAAAAAAAAGAAAAAAAAAAAAAGAAAAAAGAGAGAAAAAAGAGGAATAAAAAGAGATAGGAAAAACGTTATCTCGAATAAAGGCTCTTCTTTGAAATAATAAGATAAAAATATTATGTACATACATACATACATACATACGTATATACGTACACACACACACACACACACACACATATATATATATTCTTATCTCCTATTCTCTTTGTCCGACTCTACGGAGTACGCTTATATACGTGTAAAGCTTTCGCATGTAATTGCTATAGCTTTGTCGAAATAATAGCAGCAATCAGCTTTGTGCGGGAGGTCTCTTTCCAAAGGGACATTGCTCCTCTCGCTACAGATAATCCCTACGTGAGACTGCTCGCTTGCATGCTTCCTTGCTTGCATGCTTGCTTTCAAGAGGCTCGCACGCACGCTTTCTCATACGTTGGATGCATTTAACTTGTGTTCCGTGCGTAAAATCCTTTGGAAGAATTAAAATAATACTTAAATATTTGTACACACACGCACACACACGCACACACAAATATGTGTATATATATATATATATCGTTTTAATCGTTAATACGAACAACGAATTCAATAGGTTACACCCCGTAGAAATTGGATTACGCGGTCGCAAGTGGTCGATTTGAAAATATAGAATATAGAATACAGAATGTAGAATATATTATATTATCGATATATTATATTATATACATTATATATGCATTATATATATCGTACGATTATTAATAATTATCATCGTATAAAATCGTAATGATTAATATTTAATAATCGTATATTGTATCATTTGAATCTTTACACGATGTGAATCGTAACACGGTGGTGGGAGGTGGGAGGTGGGAGGTGGGGAGGGTGGCACTCGTTTATTAAATATTTTTTTCTTTATTTTTTTCTCGCACACATCTCTCTCTTTCTCTCTCCTTTCGATTCATTCGTTCTCTTCTCTTTATATATACATTTACATATATTTTTTTCAAACGAAGAAAATCGACGAGGACGTTTAACCGATCTAAGAAAAAAAAAAAAAAAAAAAAAAGATCCGAAAATCGTTGATTAATAAACGAAATGAAGTAACGATCTAGTCGTGAAAACTTCAAAAAAAAAAAAAAAAAAAAAAAAAAAAGAAAAGAAGTAGAAATTTCAATTTTCCCGGCCACGTATTATCAAACGATGCGTTACATCTTTTACGTCGATTTATCGAATTATATGTATTATCGAAAATGATCGTCAAACTAAATCGAGTCTGAGACACTAGTCAAACGTATTCCGATTTATGCCGATCGAGAATGATATATATATATATCGCTATCTCTCTCTCTCTCTCTCTCTCTCTCTCTCTCTTTCTCTCTCTCTCTCTCTCTCTCTCTCTCTCTCTTCTTTTCGCGAAGCGGCTTCTCTTTCTCTACTCTAAATCCTCACCGTAACGCTGAGAGATCCCGTAAAAGATAAGATAGATCCTCACATCGTCGAATCCGCGTGAAAGTTTTGAAAAATCTTCGAGTCCTATTCTATAGGATGGGGGAAAAATCGATGACGACGAAACCGAGAGAGATATATATACATAGAGAGAGAGAGAGAGAGAGAGAGAGAGAGAGAGAGAGAGAGAGAGAGAGAGAGAGAGAGAGAGCGAGAAATGATCGATATATTCTCAAAGAAGAAGCACCACGATCTTACCAACATTATTAATGTAATATCTTACAATATTATATCCCGTAACTTCTCTTATCTCCATGTGACCATGTAATACATTTATCGTCTTTACCTCGATCGTTAAAAATACGAATTGAATCGATTTGCAACAGAAAAAAGAAATATTTACTCGCTCTCATTATCCTTTCTACGATTAAATCTACAAACGCGTGCGAGCGTGTATATTTCCGTCGAAGAGAAAGAAATCGTACTGCGAATATTCAAAGGAAAGATAGAAAGAAAGAAAAACAAAAATAAAAAAAAAATAAATAAACACTCACAAACATTTGTTACTATCGTATAGGTGATTGACGACAAATTAAACGATTCGAAAGTAACGAGGAAAATTAGAAAAAGAAACAGAGAGAGAGGGAGAGACAGAGAGAGAGAGAGAAACATAGAGAGATAGAGTAGGGATACGAAAGAAAGAATCGAACGAAGAAAGAAAGGAAAGGAGGGAAAAGAGGAAAACTGGGAGGGGAGGGAGGGAGGGAGGGAGGAAGGAAGGAAGGAAAGAAAATTCAAGTTGTAACCGAGATTGATCATTAAGGATTCAATTGAAAAGTTCCCATTATCGAGCCTGTGAAAATGGTCTCCTGAGAGTATTCTCTCTCCCCTCCCTCCCTCCCTCCCTCCCACCCTCCTCTCTCTCTCTCCCTCCCCTCTTCGACCCTATCACGAAAATTTCTCTTTCTTGAAATCATCGTTGCGCGTAATTGCCGACAGAAGGACAGAGAGAGAGAGAGAGAGAGAGAACGAGTTGGTACGATAGATAGATAAGGATAGAAAGAAAGACAGAGACAGACAGAGAGAGAGAGAGAGAGAGAGAGAGAGAGAGAGAGAGAGAGAGAGAGAGAGAGAGAGAGAGAGAGAGAGAGATAGAATGAGAAGGCGAGTAAAATGGTTTCTGGAGATCGCTAATTCGTTCGATCGCGTGAAAAACTCGTACCGAAGGGGTAGAGAGAAAGGATATCCTTCTACATCCTACCCTTATAACTCTACCACCACTCACCCCCGTTGCTACCCCCCCGTCCCTAATAACGTACTACGAGAGAGAGAGAGAGAGAGAGAGAGAGAGAGAACAAACTTTCGAGTACGGGTTTAATTTTACGCATCGTCCTTTCGAAAACTGTTCAAGGTGCCACGCCTTTTCCTCGTTCGACCGACGAACGAAGAATGAAACGTTCACGCATTCTATCCCCTCCCCTCCCCTTCCCCCTCCTCCTCCTCCTCCCCCTCCTCCTGGCCCACCCTACCTTTCACACCCTTCACCTCGCACTCCTCACACTCCAACCGACCTTCTCCTTCCTACCCACCCACCCCCCTCAACCCCTCCGCCCCCAAAACTTGTCACGCCTTTTTACAATTAACGTTCCGTTTCCACCTGAATCGTGGCCCCTCCCACCCCGCCCCTCTCCCTATACTCTACGGCACGAATAATTTCAATCCATTGCTTCTCCGTTTTCGTATCTCTATGGCTTTGTCCTCGTATCTTTTTTCTTGTTTTTTTCTTTTTCTTCTTTGTTGTCGTCGTCGTTGTTGTTGTTGTCGTTGCTGCTCTTTTTTTTTTTTCGTTGTTTTGTACTCTTTTCATTTTTTTTTTGTTTTACTTTTTTTTTTTGGCTTCACGACGATCCCATATGACGACAACTTTGTCGTGGACTCCTTTTCGGGTGGATTAACTTTGCTCCTTTTTTTTATTTTTTTTTTTTTTTTATTTTATTTTCTCTGTTCGAACGAATTTTTTTTTTTTTTTTACGCGACACGCAATTCCCTACGAATTTGTTTGTTCCTTATTTCATCAACGAGAACTTGTTTCTATACATTGTAATAAAAAAAAAATAATATATATATATATCTTCTATTTTATGCATAAGTGATCCTGATAAATAAATAAATGAATAAATAAATAAATAAATAAATAAATATATATAACGCCGTAATAAAAAATCGTTGTCGCAAGGGAAGAAAAAAAATAAAGCCCTATCCGCTTAGAAATAGAAAGGGTCGTAGAAACGCCATTACAATTTATTTATCAAGAGCCTGCGAAACTAATTCTTCAAATGATCGCTGCTTGGATAAAAGGGGTTAGAAAAAAAATGTGTGTTCGTGTGTATGGGTTTTTTAGCGAAATAAGGAAAAAAAAAGAAGAAGAGAAAAAAGAGAAGAAAGGGGAAAAGAAAATAAAAAAAAAAAAAATACAAGAGGAGAAAGAAAAATGAGGGTGATGCGTGTGTATGTATATTTATAACAGATTTGTCGTGGTAGGAGACCTCTACTCGGTTTTCTTCTCTTTGAAAAAATGAGAAAAGGGAAAAGGGAAAACGAAAAAAAAAGGAGTAAAGGGGGAAGGGAATAACTAAAAACAAAAAAGGAGAAGAAGAAGAAGAAGAAGAAAAAAATGTAGAAGGAAAAGTGTAGAAGGTAAAAGGAAATGGAATAGAAAGAATAATAAGAAAATAGGAAAAGAGCTAAGAGTTTAATTCGATTCACGCGATTCCCACCTAGGTCCTCGCATTTTCCTAACACCCTTTCAACTTTCACCGAAAAAGTGATCCTTCTCTCTCTCTCTCTCTCTCTCTCTCGTTTCTTCGAGCCATATAAAGCAAGATGGTGGTAACACGTGCGAAACGTTGAGTAATTCACGATGGATACGCTCGATGGCAAATGTCGGCAACTCTCAGGGTGGTCCAGTTCTGTTTCCCAAGTGGGTTTTCTTGTTCCACTCTTTTTCTCTCTCTCTCTCTCTCTCTCTCTCTCTCTCTCTCTCTCTCTTTCTCTGACGATATCTCGTAGTCGTTGACTTGAGAAATGTATGAGAGTAAGAAAGAAAAAGAGAATGAGAAAAAGAGAGAGAACGAGAGAGAGAGGGAAAGAAACGTATCAGAGCTGATTTCCTCGTACGTATGTACGTATCTATGTATATACATATATACTCTGTGTGTGTGTGTGTGTGTGTGTGTGTGTGTACACACGCGTGCAATTGGACTTACTACGTTTCTAGCTTGAATTATATCCCGAGGTGAGTTTATTTACAAGCGTTAGAGTATTTGAGAAGATCGACGATTAAACTTGAATTATGAGGATTAACTTATAGAGATTTACAACAACAACAACAACAACAACAACAACAACAAAAGAGAGGGAGAGAGAGAAAGATAATCTTAGTTTACGTCTTATCGAACTTAAAATAAAATATAAATATATATGTGTGTGTGTGTGTGTAAGTATAATTAAGTAAAATATCATAAATACATACAATGCATAAATGCAATAAATGCATAAGTAAAAGAGTATCTCGACAATTACGGATTCGTCGAGTCAGCCTATCGTCTCCAATTATCTCAAAAAAGAAAAAAAGAAAGAAAAAAAAAACTCCCATCTTAACTTTTACGACATTGAAATATACTTGAAAGTACTCGGACAGAATCAACGGATACGTTTCGAAATGAGAAAGGATTAATGTTACTTAAAGGATAATCTTACCGGGTTAACGAGATACGTTTCTTAATGTAAAAATAAAAAAATAAAAAAAATATATATATATATATATCTTCATAAGAGAGAATTATGAGACTGAGAGAGAGAGAGAGAGAGAGAAAATAAAATGAATAAAAAAAAAAAAAAAAAAGGAATGAGCGAGAAGAAAAACGAGAAGATGAAGTATTTTGAGGAGGATCCTAAGTCTCAACTACGATCGTTCGTTCCTTGGACGGGTTTTAGATATTTCGTCTTCGCGTCACGCTAAAACGGAAACGTATATCCCACACAGTGTAATGGCTGTAACGATAATAGTAACAGTACACAGTAGTAGTAGTAGGATCAGTAATAGTAATAGTAACATCAATAGTAGGAGTAGCGATAGTAGTAGTAGTAATGGTGTTAGCGATGGTGATGGTGATGGTGATGGTGATGGTGGTAGTGTACTCTGAAGTAACCGTACTCCCGGAAGTCGAGGTAGCTTTCTCCGTAATATTCTCTCGGCTGAGAGAGAAATACAATACCCCAAAATGGAGTACTTCCAGAAACACGAAAATCATCCTAACGCTCGCATAATGCGCTAATTATAACGTTGCTCGGTGAACACCGAAAGACGACTACAAGTAGGAGTAGCAAGAGGAGGAGGAGAAGGAGGAGGAGGAGGGAGGAGGAGGACATGGATCCTCTCGACTCTTACCATCGCGTTTATGATAAACTCAAGACGAGTAGAACTATGACTAATTAGGTCGCTAACGGATAAGACAGAGACAGAGACACAATGGAGTTGGATTGAGTGAGAGAACTCGGATAAAACGTTATCTCTCTTTCTCTCTCGAAATCTCGTGATTTTTCGTTGGAATAAATTAATTCGAACGACAAAAAGTAAAAGAAAGAAAAGGAAAAGTAAAAATAAAAAAAAGATACGTTAAGATATATCTCATTCGTTCTCGTTATTTTCTCTTTATATTATCTTATCTATAAGTCGTCGTGTATTATTAATAAATCACGAGACGAGGAATAACGTTATGGACTAAAAGGGAGATAGAAATTTGATGACCTATAAGAAAAAAAAGAAAAGAAAGGAGAAAGTAATAGGCAAGAGTTAACAAAATTTGATGGCTTTCTTTTTGAAAAAAAAAATAAAATAAAATAAAATAATGGAATATAAAAGTAAAAAAAAAAAAAAAAAAAGAATAAAAATGTGAAGATGGAGACAAAAGAACGAATAAGAGACAGGGACAGAGTTAGAGTGAGAGAGTGAGAGAGAGATAGAGATAGAGGCAGGACGAGAAGAAAGAAAGAAAAATAAATAAAAAAAAATAAATAAATAAATAAATAAATAAATAACGTAAAGAGATCTCGTTCGTTTTCGTCGGGTTTCCACGTCTACCGTCAATCAACGAGCATTATCTTTGGCTTTCGAGCAACGAGACACGAGTATCGTCAGGTTTAGAATAAATCACGCGGATTTTGATGCTTTTCGAACTGCACGAAGAGATGCACGCCATTCTCCGCCCCCACCCCGTCGCCACCAACCGACACCGCGCTAACCTCGCCAATACCAACCGTATATACCAAGGGGTTCAAAGAGAAGAGGCCGGCAACACGCCGGGTTTTCGTTTTTTGGAATTTCGCCAACGATCACTCGTGATTTATAAGCTCCCTCTTCTCGCACGAACGCGGATGGACTTTTCCTGCTACCGTGTATATAATACGCACAACCCTTCGAACAACTTTTGTTCTTTTTTCCTTTAACCCCGTTAACCCCTATCCCTCTACCTATATAATCCATATATATATTTACAATATAAATATATATATATATATATATATATATTACAATATAAATATTACAATATAAATATACAATATATATACAATATAAATATTACAATATATATATTACAATATAAATATTACAATATATATATATATATATATATATATATATATATATATATATATATATATACACACAATATATATATTACAATATAAATATTACAATATAAATATTACAATATATATATATTGTATATATACAAGCAAACGTGTAGCATATGAAATAATTACAAACACGATTAAATTCGTTATTCTGCAATTATTACAAAATTGGGTCCTATTTAAAATTAACGAAAAAAAAAAAAATGAATGAACAAACGAACGAATGAACGAACGAATGAATGAATCGAATGTATTGAACGAAAAAAAAAAAACCATACGAACGAACGAATGAGAACGCATGTACGAATGATATTAACGTAAGTTATTCGCATCGAGTTTTAAAAGGTTAACGCGACGGTATGAATTATTAGGGGGAGGGAAAAAAAAAAGTAATTCCACGTACTATTCCCCGCATTCGATTAAATTATTATTATTATATTCGAAGGCAAGAAGACGACGATCGACATTCGACGTGACGTTATTTCATTAAGCCTTTATTACGCTCCGACCCGAATACGCCCGAGCGAGATTAACCATCGTGCCTTTATCTTGCCGACCTGCATAACATTTATTTACCTCGGCCGTCATTTTTCATTTGCCGGAGAGTCTCGTACACCCCCCCTCTCTCTCTCTCTCTCTCTCTCTATCTCTCTCTATCTCTTTCTCTTTCGTTCACCTTCTCTCTTCATCTCCTTCTCGGTACAACCGATGATTTATCGTAGCATCGACGAAAAACTTGCTAATGCGTGCTCGGATGGACGGCGAGTATAAAAGTACAGTCATGTAGTTTGCTTTCGCACTTTTAATTTTTGTTTTGTGTGTGTGTGTGTGTGTGTGTGCGTGTGCGTTTTTTTTTATATCTCTCCCCCTTTTCTTTCTATTCTTTCTTTCTTCCGTTTTTTTTTTTTTTAACTCGCGGACGAGCATTCGACGTAAAACTAAAAGGAACGTTCGAGAAACACGATGCGCATTGGCAAAGAAATTTATTATCCCTTTCTTATACGCTTAGGGTAAAAAAAAAAAAAGAAAAAAAGAAAAAGCCTAATCGACGTTTCGTCGTATACCGTACAATACTAATCTCTAAGCTAGCTGTCTCTCTTTCTCTCTCTCTCTCTCTCTCTCTCTCTCTTTATTTGAAAATTTTTTCATGGTTCAATATAATTTCGTTCTACCAATCGAAATTCTAAATTCCCCAAGTTGTCACGCGTAAGATACGTACTTTCGTTATGTATTTACATTAAATCCTACACGAAATCCTAATTTCTAAGCTGTCCCCGATCCTAATTACACTAAGTTGTCTCT
>OU427002.1:1752546-1756264 GCA_911387935.1 Dolichovespula saxonica
AGAAGAAGAAAAAATGGAATAAAAAGAAAATTAAAAAAAAAGAAAAACAAACTCCGGAAACTTTATTTTCTCTTTCTTGTTTTCTCGTTTTTCTTTTTTTCTTTCTTTCTTGATCGAAATTGCAAAGAAAATTTTGTATTTAAATTAAAAAAAAAAAAAAAAAATAAATAAAGAGAGAGAGAGAGAGAGACCACTTTGATAATACATCTTTCGAATGTTGTAACAAAACGTGGAAGGGTGGGAAGGGGTGGGAAGGGGAGGGGAACGGCATGTAAGGGTTGCCCTTAAGGTTATCGTCGTTAAATTATTGCCAGTGGAAAATTCAGAAACGCGTGAGATAGATAATTATTTCTCGTATCTTCCCCCATCTCTCTCTCTCTCTCTCATTCCGGCAAAGTTATCTCGGTATCTCGAAGGAGTTAATTGAGCTCCTGTTTATCGTAATTAATCGTAGTAACACCGTTTGCGAAAAGGTCTAAGCAAGGAACCGAGCGAGCGAGCGAGCGAGCAAACACCATCGTTATTAAACACATCTAAAATATTATTAATATCAAAACATACATCATAAGTACGTACACACAATATACATATATAATTTATGGGACGTTGGTCAAACGTTCTTATGGTTATTTCGAACAAAAAGCAAAAAAAAAAAAATAAGAGAGAGAGAGAGAGAGAGAAAACAATGGTAATCTCTTTTCACCGAGATCGTTCTTTTTCGCTTTTTTTTTCTTGTTTCCTTTTTTCCTTATTTTATTTTATTTTATTTTATTTTTTCTTCCTTTTGCGGATCGCAAAACGACGAAGTAACTCGGTTATAATACGGCAATGGAACTCGATTAACGAGCCTAATTATTAGCCTCGAAGAAAGGTAATTTCGATCTACGAGAAAGGAAAGAATAAATAAATAATCGAATAAAAAAAAAATAAATAAAGAGAGAAGAATAAAAATAAAAATAAAAAAAAAAAAATAAGGAAAAAGGAACTGTCTAGTCGGATGCACTGACGGCCAATATAATACTCATCTAAATACTTACGACTCAGACATTAGTCTTCTTTTCTAGACGTCGTACCATTTTGGGATTGTATTTCTTTAAAGAATGAATATATCGTGATCTATGGATCATACCCTATAGTTAATAAATATTTATTTCGAACGAATTCTTATTTAGAATATCCGTATTCTTTCCTTCCTCTCTTTCTTTTCGTTTTTTCTTTCTTTATCGAATATATTGAAAGGATTATATTTATATATAACTGAAATATATATATCTGAATTCAATATAAGCGTTCTAGTTTCTATTAGGATATTCCTAAATAAACGCACAGTTCAGACTCGAGAGAGGATTTTCGATCGGAATCTCTCGCAATTTTAAGAAACAGAAAATATCTCCTCCGTGCCATCGACGACTATCAACGGCGGGAGTTTGCCTTAGAAAAAAAAAAAAAAAAAAAAAAAAAGAAGAAAAAAAAAAGCAGAGAAAAAAAAAAAAAGGAAAAAAAGGGGGTTAAGAGAAAAAGAAAGAGGGAAAAAAAAAACAAAAAGTGTCCGACTTTTGAAAGGCGGAACACGCCCAGGCTCCATTGTTCCGAATCTTTAGATTAAAGGCAACGAAACAAAAGGCAACGGCGACGCGAAGCTTTCGAAATTTCCTGTCCCTCGTTTTTCTCTCACGGTTAAAAAACCGATCGTCATATTCCACAACTATAGGGACTCTAAACGCGATAGAGAGAGAGAGAGAGAGAGAGAGAGAGAGTGTGTGTCTGGGGTTTTTTATTTTTTATTTTTTTTTTTCATTTGAAACCCTCACCCCCTTCTCTATATAAACTAGACGCACAGAAACTCATATCGTTTGTTAAAGACAAATCCTATTTTCTCCGTCCGTCTCCTTCTTTTTTCATTCTATATTTTTTCTTATCCTTTCTTTTTTTTCGACGAAACAAATAATAAAAGAAGAAAAAGAAATGGATAAATTAATAAAAATAAAAAAGAAAAAGAAGAAGAATAAAAAACGAACAATCGTTTCCAATAAATTTGTTCCCATACAAAGACCCGAGCGAAGATTGAAAAATAAAAATAAATATAAATATAAAAATAAAAATAAAATAATCTCTATTGAAACATATTTCTAGGATCTCGAGGAAATAGAAAATTCTGTACCTCGTAATCGTTGCTAATAATTGAAAGAGAAACAGATAGAGACAGAGAGAGAGAGAGAGAGAGAGATAGAGAGAGAGAGAGAGAGAGAGAGAGAGAGAGAGAGAGAGAGAGAGAGAGAGAGAGAGAGAGAGAGAGAAGATCATAGAATACTGCGGATTGCCCTTCGAAGGATATCGGTTCGCGATAAGACCACACCTCCTATCATTTCTACACTACATTAGACTAGACATATCGCACGTCAACGTACATAAGTGTCTATATAATCACATTCACCTTCTCAAACAAGTTAAACATACATACATACGTACATACATACATGCATATATACATAAATACATACATACATACATACATAAGTGCATAGATCTCTCGAGAGAATGTGCTTATCATACGTGCAATATAATTACACCCTACCAACGTAGAATGAACGGACACGTATGATAGACACGTACATCTACTCTACGAAGAAGACACTTGTTCTATTAATAGTACTAATACGAATAGACCCAATAGTAGTAGTAATAGTAATAGTACCAGTACTATCAGCAGTAGTAGTGACACTAACAGTAGTAGTAATAGTAGTAGTAGTAGTAGTAGTAAATAATAGTAGTAGTAGTAGTGGTGGTAGGCTGCGTATGGTATCGGCTTTGATCCATAGGAACGTCACCGCAATGCGTGTTCGTACTACTACTACTACGTGGAGAGGGCAATGAGAGAGGTTGGGAGGGCCATGGTGGTTCCTGCTCGAAACTCGCATGTTTGCCGACCTATGTTCGACGGCTTTGACGTATCCCTCTGGGGAGGGTACGAGGGATACCACGGTGTATCGAATCTGGAGATGACCAAACCGCTCTATGTCCTTCCTTCTCCCACCACCAACCCTATACTCTCTCTCTCTCTCTCTCTCACACACACAAACTCTATTACATATTCACACTCTCACTGATTCGCTATCACTCACTCACTCTCTTTCACATACACTTTCTCTATCTTTCTCTATCTCACGATCTCTCTCACATTCATACTCTCTCTATCTCTCTCGCTCTTTCTCATACTCTCACTGATTCGCTATCACTCACTCACTCTCTCTCTCTCTTTCTCTTTCACATACACTTTCTCTCTTTCTCTATCTCACTATCTCTCTCACATTTATACAATCTCTCTCTCTCTCTCTCTCTTTCTCGCACGTACGCACGGTTGTACGCTATATACATATAGTTAGTCGTTCGCTAATATACAAGCTCGGCTTACAACACGTCGAAATACATCGATAGAGAAAGAGAGAGAGAGAGAGAGAGAGAGAGAGAGAGAGAGAGAGAGTGTGCCTCTAGATGTAACGTTCGTGTCGATAGCTTGTTATTATGAATGTAACAGCAACGCCAACGGAGGAATACAGTTACCCACCCCCCACCCCTCCACCCCTCCGCCTCCCGCTCACCGTTGTCGTCTGATAGTGTCTCCGCAGTGTCGCGTATGACGTGATCTATTTCTACCTATCTATACATATACATATACATATATATATATATATATATATATATATATATATATATATAT
>OU427002.1:1756764-1769264 GCA_911387935.1 Dolichovespula saxonica
TCGTTAGTTGAAAAGGAAAACATTAACAATACGTTCTCGCGATTTCTACCAAACTATAGGACGGATAGAGAGAGATAGAGAGAGAGAGAGAGAGAGAGAGAGAGAGTGAAAGAGAGAGATAGAGAGAGAGACAGAGATAGCTAGAGAGAAACCATTCATTACCCCTTTCTTAAGGCATTGCATTCTGATTTTCATTTCCATTAATTTCGTGTAATTGTTGGCAGATGAATGAAGTAGGAAATGTATTGTTCCTCAAAGCGGACGAACAATACATACCTACCGTTCCCAGTCCTCCTCCCCCACCCCAACCCCCACCCTCTCCACCAACCCCCAACCCCCGCTCCAAACTCCCTGCCAACCCTCAACCATCCTTCTCTCACTCACTACGTCAGTAACACGAAAGCTTCCATAAGCATTTCTCTCTCTCTCTCTCTCTCTCTCTCTCTCTCTCTTTCTATCTCTATATCTATGTGTGTGTGTGTGTGTATGTGTATTACATTCAACCCTTCGTAACTCGCACGCGCGAAATCAACGCTCGCGATTAAACAAATTTCAACTTGGTTACCGTACTTCATTTGAAACGATCATTGTTCCAATGCTGACACAACGCTCGTCTTTAACATTCTCTCCCTCATTCTCTCATTCCCTCGACCAACCCCGCTCTTCTCTCTCCCTCCCTCTCTCTCTCTCTCTCTCTTTCTTTCATTCCTACCCCTCGCACTCGTCCCACGACGGAAGAGGAAGAACTACGAGAACGAGATTTGAAACTTGTCACAAAAAGATCGTTTCATTATTGTAAGAAGATCAAAGATTGAATACAATTAACGATAAGAAAGAGGAGAGAATGAAAGAGAGAGAGAGAGAGAGAGAGAGAGAGAGAGAGAGAGTAAAAAAAAAATTCGAACGAATTATAGGGGAAGAAATTGAAATAATTGATTAATCTCGCTCCGAAATCGAAATACATTACTCGTAAGGATTTAATTGTCCACGTTTTTAATATAATCATATCTAAATAAGCACGTTAATTCCCTTACTATGTTTTATATACACAAATACGCAAATACGTGCGTACACGCATACCGCATTATATACAGCACATATGTGTACGCGTTCGATCGAGCTATCGTTGAAAAAAAAAAAAAAAATAAAAAAAAAATAAAAATAAAAAAAAAAAAAGAAGATAAAGGATAAAAGGAAAGAAGGGAAAGGAAGGATCGAGAGGATGGACACAATTTTCGAAAATTGTTCGCATAGGATTACGAATGGAGGAGGGGTGGAGGAGGAGGGGAGGAGGAGGAAGAGGAGGAGGTAGGGGAAACAGTAAGGATGCAATTTTGTCACCAGTTTTAAGCTAACTCCGCCAAGCTACGGAGCAAATTACAGAGAAAGAGGAGATTGAGACACAGAGAGAGAGAGAGAGAGAGAGAGAGAGAGAGAGAGAGAGAGAGAGAGAGAGAGAGAGAGAGAAAGTACCGGATATAAACGGGAAACGTTAGCGATTAAGGTGACTCTAATTAAACTTCGGGGATGGTTTAATGCAACGAAACTCTCACACACGGAAAATTCTTCCTTCCTCTCCCTCCTCTCCCTCTCCTTCCTCTCATTCTTATATTTTTTTTTTTGGTCTTCCCTTTTTATATCCCACTTTCTCTCTGTCTCTTAAAGTCCTTCGGTCGGTCCGGTTTCTTACACGAATTTTCTCCACCTCCCTTTTATTCTCCTCCTCCTCCTCCTCCTCCTCCTTTTCCTCCTCCTCCTTTTCCTCCTCCTTCTCGTCCAACTAGCATGCCAAATTTACGCTCGAGAACGAACGACGAGACCGTCTCTCTTGGCATCTTTTTCTTCTTTTTCTTTTTCCTTTTCTTCTTCTTGTTCTTCTTGTTCTTCTTGTTCTTCTTCCTCGTTTAGAGAAAATCTCTCAAGTAAGATAAAACGAGAAGAGAAAGGAAACGAGCGACGACGTGCCGTGCAATGCCCTGTCCTAGCCTGCAATGCAATGCAATGCAATGCAATGCGATGCGATGCGATGCGATGCAGTGTCGTTATATCCTTCAGATTTAACCACCCAAGCAATCTGCGCCTTTCGAGAGAGAGAGAGAGAGAGAGAGAGAGAGAGATAGAGAGAAACGAAGATACAAACTCTCCGGTGACATGTTTCTCCTTCCTTCTATTCTTTTATCCACCATCTAATCTCTTTCTTCTTCTTCTTCTTCTTCTTTTTCTTGTTTTCTTTCTTTTTTTTTTCTCTTTTTAACACGACAACGTCGTTTCGTTAATCTCATTCGAATCTCAATGGGCGTTACCTTCCATTTCTTCCATTTCATCTCAAATTTATTTATTTATTTATTTATTTATTTATTATTATTATTTTTATTTTTTTATTTTTATTACTTTATAATTGTTATTATTTTATTATTATTATCATTATTTTATTATTATTATTTTATTATGATTTTTATTATTTTATTGTTATTATTATTGTTATTATCTTCATTATCATTATAGTATCATCATCATTAACATTACCATATCATCATCATCATCATCATCATCATCATTATCATTACGATAATTATTATCATTAATACTACCATTATTATTATTACTACCATTACCAAAATCTTATCTTCAATTACCATCAACAATATAAAATACCCATCTCAACAGACCGATTAAATTAATTTCTTTCTATTTATTATATTCGAGAGGGAGCCAATCGATCGATCGATCGATCGATCGAACGATTACATTACAGTACGATTATCTCTCTCGAATTGGATAATTATACTGACCCGACTATCTTATCATAGCCGGATGTTACCTAACAAGGGACTTGAGATAGTAGAATTGGCCAATGTAAACGGACTATGTATATACAACCATCACCACCATCGACCAAAATCAATTGGACCAGAAGACACAAAGAGAGATCGATCTTCAACGATCGATCGATCGATCGATCGTCTTCGCGATTGATACGACGGATCTTCCTCCAATCGAAATTCACGATGTTATCGATAATGTCCGATAGGAGGAGTTGAGGCTGATGGTTGACGATGGGGGTTGAAGATGGAGTGATGGAGGGGGTTGGTTGGAGGGGTGGAGGGATGAGTAGCGCGAATATTCACTTTGGTATTTCCTCGACGTTACTTCGACGTATGTCTTTAGACGTACGTAAAGTGGACCTCTTACGTATTATCACCATCGATTAATCGAAAATCGCATAAACACGTATTACTCCTACCTGCGATCGAAATGCTCTCCTTTTTCCCCGAGATCGTACGAGAATTAAATTGTCGAAAGTTTAGTTCAACTCGTTTAAATTATTCCGTCTTCGCGAATAAATCTTTTCCCCCAATTCCTAACCACCCTTAACCTCCATCTACCCGCCCACCCCCCTCTCTCTCTCTCTCTCTCTCTCTCTATTTCTTTTTCTTTCGCGAATTTAGAAGATCGGACTCTCATCCGTCGTTTTCTTAATTAATCAAAGTTTCATTGAAATTTCATAGAAAAGTAGCCAAAGTTTTGGGAACCGAGGATATCTTATCTTATTATAAGAGCTAGGGTATAACCGGATTCTCTCTCTCTCTCTCTCTCTCTCTCTTATGATTATTTCTTTTCTTTTTTAATATTTTCTCTCTCTTTCCTTTCCTTCATTAACTCTCTTTCTCTCTCTTTCTTTCTTTATTTCGAGTAGTCTCGTAACGTTAATGGACCATCGAAAGCTGATAACCAACGCTATAGACGGCTTCCATCGGTTCAACACTTTTCTCGATTGATTATCATTATCATTATCATTATTATTATTATTATTATTATTAAATGATATCGAAAGATTCTCGTCAGGTAAAAGTGAAGGAAGATGAGGACGGAGAGGTGGAGGGGTGAGGGGTTGGATTAAGGAATACACGTTTTAAGAAAGAAAGAAAGAAAGAAAGAAATTAAAGAATATACGTTTTATATTTAATAATTTACTTGTAGTAACGTAAAGATCAAGAGACAGAGACACACACACACAGAGAGAAAGAGAAAGAGAGAGAGAGAGAGAGAGAGAGAGAGAGAGAGAGAGAGAGAGAGAGAGAGAGAGAGAGAGAGAGAGAGAGAGAGAGAGAGAGGAACATGCATGTATGCAGTTATTTAGTTACCTACGTACGTCATTACCGGTTCGTGAGCGACCTCAAAAACACGAGTCAATCGACCCAATTCCGATATCAGCAATTATTACGCTCGTTCTAAGTGTACTCCACGTGTCTCCCCTTACCTCCTTCTCCCTCAACCACGACCACCCTCTCCTCTACCCACCCATCCCACCTGAAACCCCTTCTTCCACCCCTACCACCCCTACCACCCCATCCCACGTTCTCTACGGCATATTTATGAGACGAGTTTATAATTAGATCCTTCCTCTAAGTCGGAGTATAACCCTCCCTCCCTCCCTCCCTCACTCCCACTCTATATTCCTTCCTACCCACCACCTAATTAGCCTATTTTGCAATTTGCGAAAACATCTTTTATGGCTCCTTCTTTCTTTCTCTCTCCCTCTCTCTCTCTCTCTCTCTCTCTCTCTCGTACTCCCTCTCTCTCTCTCTCTCTCTCTTACTCTTTTATTTTTCTTCTTCTTTTAAATCATCGATTGACGATCGTTCGCATTTTTTTCAAAATGTTACGAAAAAAAAGGAAAAAAAAGAATCAAATATATGTATGTATGTGTATGTATTTATATATATGTATATGTGTATGTATGTATGTATATGTATTTATATGTATGTGTATGTGTATGTATGTATGTATATGTATTTATATGTATGTATGTATTTATATGTATGCATGTATGTATATGTATATGTATGTATGTGTGTGTGTTTGTGTGTACAATTAAAAATTTTATTGAAATTATCGATAAGCGATTTTTGCAGAGACAATAGAAAGAAAATAAAAAGTAGAATATTAAAAATTGTCAATACTACGCACTAATACGTACGCGCGCACCCTGACTAATATCGTATTCGTTAGATTACAATTGAGAAACGAAAAACAAGAAAAAGAGGGAGGAAAATGTCCAGTCCAGTGGTTCATATCAAATTAAGAAACAATAGATCAAAGGAAGTGAATAAGGAAGGAAGGAAGGAAGGAAGGAAGGAAGGAAGGAAGGAAGGAAGAAGGTAGGAAACAGATCGAGAATACTCATACATAACCAACACAGAACTGACCTACATTTGTGGAAACTTGAAACTGTGTAATCTAATGCAGTGTTAATCCCCACCTATGCCGAATATAGATGTGTATTTTAGGTTTATGCATATATACCTATGGCATACATATACACGTGCGCGCACACAAATAAACACACACACACACACACACACACACATATATATGTATGTATGTATGTATGTATGTATGTATGCATATATAAATGTATGCTAGCGACTGAGTCCTATGCATCTCATATGTTATCACGTGGATGATAAATCGGACATGGATTTTGAAGTCGAACGCAGTTCGATCATGACGTATTTGAAAATAAAATGAGAAATAAAAATTTGACGGAGATAGAGAGAGAGAGAGAGAGAGAGAGAGAGAGAGAGAGAGAATCAACTTTTTGACCGAGTTGAATTTTTTCTTTCTTTCTCTTTTTTTTTTTTTTGAAACGTTTTGTAAAGGGTCAAATTTGATCTATCGATTCGATACATTATACCGATCTCGTTTGGCTTATTGATATTACTCGTCCTATATACACAGATATATATTCAAAAATAAAAAAAAAAAATAAAATCTTCTCTTCTGTCTAATTAAAAAGAAAAAGAAAAAAAAAGAACAAAATAAAGGAAAGAAATTAACTTCCATAGAACATTTACATTCATCCGATGCAAATATAATATTTTGTATAAATTTGTTTTCGACGATATAGTTTTTCTTTTCCTTATCTTTTCTTTTTTCCTCTACATTAAATCACGTCACCACCCACCCCCTCCCCCATTAGCAGAAATGACGATTTATTTATTTACTTATTCATACATTTATTTATTTATTTATTTATTTATTTATTTATTCATTCAATTATCGTGAAGACCGATATTTAAATCGATTAATAACAACATCAGAATTCTCTCAATACGATGATTGCTTATAATTATTCTGACATTAAGTAAAACAATTGGAACGTGCACTTACCGGTAACGCGATATGTCGGTTGATTGCAACGATGGGTTGTTGGGTCGGGGGTGAGTTGGTGGTGAGTTGGGGGTGAGGAGAGGAGGGAGCCAAGTTACATTTGGTAAATGGTATAAACGCGATGTAACGCGAGCAAATTCATTTTCAATGGAGACACGTCGAGAAAATCGGAATGAGAACGCGCGTGCGCGAGCCTACGAGAAGGGGGAAAGGGGAAAGGGGAGGACAGGTGAGGGGAGGGTTGGATGGACGCCATAGTAAAGTGCATAATTAGGTATAACGGATGATGGGGTCAATCGATGAAACCCATCGAAGATAATACCGACCACGTTGTCGTATTAATTAGATAAGCGTACGAGACAATAACCCTAAATCATCTAACGTGACAAAATTCAACCGTTCGATTCGTCTCTGATTCTTTCTCTCTCTCTCTCTCTCACTCTCTCTCTCTCTCTTTTTTTTCTTTATTCTTTTTTTATTTATTTTTGTTTTTGTTTTCGTCTTTCAAATTTCTTTATATCGTTTTCGTTATATCGAATTCGAGGAGATCGAGAAAAATCGAGAGAGAGAGAGAGAGAGAGAGAGAGAGAGAGAGAGAGAGAGAGAGAGAGAGAGAGAGAGAGAGAAAAGAAAAAGGAAAAAAAATAAGATGAAAGAATGAAGGAAGGAGAAAGATCGATAAAAAAAGAAAAATTATAGCATCGATCGTTCGATAATTAAACGAATGATTTATTCTTAGTCGTTATTGTTCTTCTTCTTCTTATTATTATTATTATTATTATTATTATTATTATTATTATTATTATTGTTGTTGTTGTTGTTATACTATTATTATTATTATTTCTTTTTAATCCCGAATTCGATAAAATATCGAAGAAGAAGAAGAAGAAGAAGAAGAAGAAGAAAATGATAAATTAATTAAATCGCATTAGTGTCGATCCGATCTCGTAACTGAAAAAAAAAAAAAAAAAAAACTTTTACGAGAACGTCAATTTGTAGAGTCCCGATAGAAAGAAAAATGGAAGGAGGCTGAAGGACGAACGAAAAAAAGAAAAAAAAAACAATACGAAGAGAGAGAGAGAGAGAGAGAGAGAGAGAGAGAAAGATCGATCGAAAGCAAAGTATACTGCTTCTCTTCTTTTCTTTTTCTTTCTCTTTTCTTCTACTTCTTTCCTGTTTTTTTTTTTTTTTTGTTCCTGTTGCATGCCAGCAGGCCGTCTTTGTCGTCATTGATGTAATCGGCGAGCATCGTTGTAACTATCAAGTGGAACGCGCCGGGAATCCACTACTAGTCCCGATTAAAAGAGCGTAAAGAGAAATAAGGGTAGAAAAGAGAGAAAAGAGAGAGAGAGAGAGAGAGAGAGAGAGAGAGAGAGAGAAGAGAGAGAGAGAGATAGGACGTTGGAAAACTGCTGTTTGACTTCGATCCGATTGCCAGTCGACACAAAGTAACGAGAGCGAGAGCGAGAGAGAGAGAGAGAGAGAGAGAGAGAGAGAGAGAGAGAGAGAGAGAGAGAGAGAGAGAGAGAGAGAGAGAGATAGCTGAGCTGAACAAAATCGACAAAAAAAGGATAGTAATAGAGGAAGAGAGAGAGAGGGGGGGGGAGAGGGTAGGAAGTGGGGGGGGAGAAAAGTAAGGGAAAAAACAACACCGATGGAACGGATATGAGAGGAGGAAGATCAACGAAAAGCTTTTGCTCTTTCAACACGAACGATACAAACGGATACCCCTCCACAACCGGAAGTCATTTTATTATTACGACGTTGGATTTTTTGTTTTTTTTTTTTTTCTTTCTTTCTTTCTCTACGATCGACCTCCTCGGAATTTCTTTCTCTCTTCCTTTTTTTTCCTTCTTTTTTCTTAAAAAAAAAAAAAAAAAAAAAAAAAAAATCATTTAATCATTATGAGACCCATATGATATTATCGTTGACTTAACGAGTCGCTATTTTTTACTCTCTCTCTCTCTCTCTCTCTCTCTCTCTCTTTTTTTTTGTTTATATATACTTGTCTTGGATCTCATATGTTATATATTATTAATAACAACGAGTCAAGTAACGGGGGTGGTAGATTTTTTTTCTTTTTTTGATTTTATTATCATTAAAAGGTTGCTCGATAAAATATATTAACGTATTAATTGAATTACTAATGCATTTATAGTATTGTAAATTACTTTTTTCTTTTTTTTTTTTTTTTCTCTCTTTTCCCTCTTTTCCTCTTCGTCCCATCGTAATAATAATAATAATAATAATAATAATAATAAAAATAATAATAATAATAATAATAACGACGATAACAACTTTCATCATCGAAATCTTCGATTTTGTTTAACAAATCGGTCGTCCTACACACACATATACATGCATACACATACATGCATACACATACATACATACATATATGTATACACACGGGTACAGGTAGAGGTATATATATATATATATATATATATATATATATATTTACTTTGATCGTTTAGAAAATTCGTTGTAACAGGTAACGCGGTTCACGGAGATAACGAGCTCTCCCGGATGGTTATGTCGATGAACAAACGTGACACCTATAATGAGGATGCAACTACGTATGGGTCATTCGCGAATGACCATCAGTTTTGCTCCTATACGTTATTACACGCTCGCGTGCGTGTGTGTGTGCGTGTGTGTGTGCGTATGAATGTACGTGGACGTAAGTATAGATATATGTATACATGTATGTGTGTATGGATGCGTGTACGTGTTTATATTGATGTATCAGTGTGTGTGTGTGTATGTGTGTGTGTATGTGTGTGTGAAATTGGGGTGGTGGGAGAAATGAGGGTGTAGACGGGTACGCGCGAGATTCATCGCCCACGTGCTTTTACTCTCCTATGGCTTTCGAAACTCGTTACCTCGCTGATAAGGCTACTCGAAATTAAGTCCCTCCCTTTCGACCCTCCTCCCACCCACCCACCCACCCACCCACCCTCCTCCTCATACCCTCCACCTCCTCCCGATTAATGATTACACTATGGCTTATCGAGACTAATCAATGTCACGTAATACGATCAAGGTGTTAATCGAAATTCGTTTATTATTCGGATTAATCTCATCGAATTAATTTTAAAACCGATCATACTAACGCGCACGTTGGGTTTATATGAAAATTGATATTATTACAACGAATCAGATTATATTCGTTCGATGTATCAGATAGTTCGTCACTCAGTAAGTTTCTATAACGGCACCCTATGTGTGACTCCCTTTACGTAAAAAAGAGGAAGAAACTTATGGGCCGAAACTTATGGTTTTTCTTTGTTTATGTTTTTTTTTTCTTTTTCTTTTTCCTTTCTTTCGTGTACGAACAATACCGTGTGACCCTAAAGTCACGCGACTTGTCGGTATAAAAAAAAAAAAAAAAAAGAAAAACAAAAACAAAATTGTAATTGCGATTAGACATCAATTTATACTCCAAGATTAATATATAATTTCAATATATGCGTGATATTTGCGATATATAATTATATTAGACCGTGAAGAAAATATAATCGATCACATACAATCGAAATTTTTTGTTTCCCATAAGAAAAAAAAAAATATATATATATATATATATATATATGCATTCTAGGATAACGTCTATCGTAATAATTTTAATAACATTTTGTCATAATCGTTCTGCTACAAAATATAACGGTACAATGTGGTAGAAAATAATCCGAAGTAATCCTAGAATTTTTATTCGGACCGCGTGACGCAAAAAAAAAAACAAAAAAAAAAACAAAAAAAAAGAAAGAAAGAAAGAAATTAATATCCCAACGGACCAGTCACAAACAATGAATTACCCGCGTCCATCCTACCAAAATAATATCTATTAAATTATATCTGACAAAAAAAATGAATAACCGATCAAAAAAAAAAAAAAAAAAAAAAAAAAAGAAAAAAGAAAAGAAAAAAAATCCAAAGTAATCTTAACTCAAATGAATCAGACTGTCGTCGAATGGGGAGATATAAATTAAATCTATGCGCAAGTGATATACGAAATTTACGTTTGTTTATAACGTTAAAGGGTCGACTACGTTCGTCTTCGTTTCGAAATATAAATGAAAACAGAAAGAAACAAAAATGAAAAAAGATCGACGACCACCAAAGAAAAAAAAAAAAAAAAGGAAAAAAAAAAGAAAACAAAGAGAGAAAAAACGAAGGAAAAAGGGAGTAGAGAAAGTATTAAAAAGTATAATAATAGGGAAGAAGTGGTTGATGATGTGTATGCGTGGGGTAGAAGCTTGAAGGGTTGATGATATGATATATGTAAATATAAAAAAAATAAATAAATAAAAATAGAGAGAGAGAGAGGCAAACGCGTCGTTTCGTTTATTTTTTATTTATTTTTTTTTTTCGACGATACCACAAAATTGCGGTGCTCTCTTATAACGGTGTTACCCCTCCAACCACCCCTATGAGCCCGCGGGGGGTTGGTTGGATGTGTTACTACTATTACTACTACTCTTCTCTCACCTTCGAGTACGCTCAACCACCTCCAGTCAGTTTTTCCACCACCGATTTCGTTTCACCCTCATCTCTTTTCCTCTCCCTCATTTTCTCTCTCACCCTCTCTCTCTCTCTCTCTCTCTCTCTCTCTCTCTCTCTCTTACTTTCACCCTCTCTCAACGTGAATCAACCGACACGAGCGAACGAGCGAGCGACGTCACTCTTCTTGAATTAGATTCTCGAATGTCCTGGAGACTGACGAACGACACGACACGAAACGAAACGAAACGAAACGACACGCGCTCACCAAAGCTTTTTCCTCCCTCATCCCTCCTCCCTCCTCCCTCCTCCCTCCCCCTTTTCCCACCCCTAACCCAATCGAAAAGTTACGTAATCTCGCGACACGCGCGGCACCGAGGCGGGATGAAAGAGAGATAAAAATAAAAAAAAAAAAAAAAAAAAAAAATGTAAGAGAAGAAAGGAGGATAAAAGGAGGAAACGTAGGACGTGAAGAGAGAGGAAAAAAATAATGATAAAAAGGAAAAAAAAAAAAAAGATATATAAAGAGAGAGGGGGAAATAAAAAAAAAAAAAAAAAAAGAGAGGAATTCACGTTCAGTCAACGTTGTAACCCGAGAGCCAACGCGATACACGTTTTCTCTACCCTCGACGACGACGTTGACGGCCATTCGAAATAGAAGAATATTGATTTCGTCGTTGGAATGTCTCCCGCGTTGTTTCTGACGCACTCATAAAGAGAAAGAGAGCTAGCGAGAGATCGAGAGTGTGTTTGTAAAAAGTATAAAAAAAGAAAAATAAATAAATAGATAAAAATATTGATAAACACGCGAGCGAGGATAAATAATCCGAAAAATAAAAAGAAAGCTATCTTCTCGATTAAATAAACGACGAATATATTTTTAATAATTAAAACACGGCGTTCGCGATAATACGATATTTTAATTGTTTCATTATGCGTAATCAGTGTCCGTCAATTGTGGGATAAATATTTATCGTACGATATCAAACTGGATCGATCGATGATCGTACGGAGATGATTTTGCCTGGTTACAAGTACCATTAACATTCTTTACGAACTTTTTATTTTTTTCTTTTCTACTTTTTTTTCTCTTAATTTCTTCGTTTTCTCTCTTTGTTTTTTTTTTTTTTTTTGCATTAAAAATCTTTCTCGGGCTTAAAGTTATATACGATGGAGGAAAAAAAAAAAAAAAATATATATATATATATATATATATATATATATATATATATATATATATATATATAGAGAGAGAGAGAGAGAGAAACATATATTGTTAACAAGCTTTTTAAGTTTTGCAATTAAAACATAGTTATAAGAGGGGTGTGCGCATTCTTAACGCACGACCTTGAAAAAAAAAAAAAGTGCCACAGTGCGAACACTTACCAATACTACACAAATTTCGCTCGGTAAAAAGTTTCTCGTTGATGTTGTGTTTGTTCTTTCAAAAGTTTCTCTCTCTCTCTCGATCTCGATCTCGATCTCGATCCTCTCGTTGCGATGAACACAAGTTATATGAATGTTTCTACGCGTGTGCCAAGAATTATCGATTCCACACGAAACACGGTAAACTCCGTCCTCCTCTATCCCTTATTCTAACGCATAATAATTATTCGACCGAGATTGAGGCCGACGCATGACCGACCCAAAACGGAATACTACATAATCTAACTTTGATCCTGTTTCGAGAACCAACGGGAGTTTCACGAAATTGGTCGATTGTTATGGTAGGGAGATACGTAACGTACGTAGAAACAATGTATTCAACATTCCATTTCGGCCAACCTTGTTTTGCGTTTATTTACATAAAGTACAATATCATC
>OU427002.1:1771764-1776764 GCA_911387935.1 Dolichovespula saxonica
TATATACATTGTTATTTATTATTAGATAGAATTAATATAAAATTTTATTCCTTATTTCACTCTCTCTCTCTCTCTCTCTCTCTCTCTCTCTTTCTCTCTTTCTTCCTATCTTATATTCTATCGTTAGAAATTAATTAAAATGTGACAAGAATAGTTAATATATTTTTTTCTGATAATATTTCGATGACGCTCGTTTACTTTATTTTGTTGATAATAATAATAATAATAATAATTATTATTATTATTATTATTATTATATATATATATATTATGTCTTGATTATTACTTATCAACTACGACTCAGCATTGTTTAATAATGAATTAATTACGAATCGGTGCGTTTAGTAAGTCGTTACGAAGCAGGTACGCGACATTAATTTCGAAAGGTTCGAAATGGTGGAAAGTTCAAGGGGTCAACCACAAGAGAGAAAGAGAGAGAGAGAGAGAGAGATCTGGTGCAAAATCTAGTAACGTTCGGAACCAAACGACCGAGAATAAAATGATAAATTACGTATATATTTGCCTCCCTCTCTCTCTCTCTCTCTCTCTCTCTCTCTCTCTCTCTCTCTCTCTCTCTCCCTCTCTCTCATTTCACAAAGCAAGTTATCCTGAATCTAACAACCATTGCTGACGTCATACCATGCGGAATAATTGACCCAATATAACAACGTAACCAAACTGGCCTAACAAAACAACCTTTTTCCCCACGCCGACCAATCGCACGACTCATTTTAACGTTTCTTTAGATCTTCCTCGTGGATCGATCGATCGGATCGATGTATGCACGTAGATCGTTCGGTAAGATCAATCCCTTTCGCGATCTTATCTAAAACTAATATAACGAACTTGTCCGACTTCGTACGACTGGATGTTCCCTCGACGAACACACACACATATTTCTAAAACATCCTATCAACGAATCGCTATTATAATTTATCCAAACGATCTTCTCTAAATTATTTATCCGAACGTTCTTCTCAAAATAATTTCTTCAAAACGATTTTCTCGAAATAATCTCTTCGAACGATCTTCTCGAAATAATATCTTCGAAGGATTCTCTCGAAATGATATCTCCGAACGATCTTCTCGAAATAATATCTTCGAAGGATTTTCTCTCGAAATAATTTCTTCGAACGATTTACCCGAAATAATTTCTCGAAACGACCTCGATATAAATAAAACGATACATACAAGGGTATATTTCGTAAATTAACATAATCCAACGTATACCAATACCAAGAACAAGGATAAGATTAACCTTGGTACGTTAAATAGCAAACTATATATATATATATATATATATAAATGCTGGCAAAACCAACCCCCATGTTGCGCCCTAACTTCGACCAAAATTACAGCGACCTAAAGGTTGGCCGCATCATTTCGTTCGCCAAACCCATGGAAATTCCTAATCTCGAACTTGCTCGGAGATTTCCTTATAAAAAAAAAAAAAAAAAAAAAAAAAAGAAAACGTCTTCTCGCACGAGGCCACGACAATATCACGAAATTATTTAGAATGTTTTATATATATATATATATATATATATATATATATATATATATATATATATATATATATAATCATTAAATATATCAACGAATCGCTCGTCGTCTTACGTCATTAAAAAAAAAAAAGAAAAAAAGGAATTTATTAATCGGTATTATTATTGCGATCGATAGATCGATCGATCGATCGTTAGAATCTTTTCAATCACGAGATCCCTCCCTCTCCCTCCCTCTCTCTCTCTTCCTGATAGAGCAGCATGTTTTTTCGTTTTAACCAACCAACCCGTTCGGCTCGAATTCGGTACAAAGAAAATCGTACGACACGCGACGACAGGAAACGACAGGAGACGACATCATCTTCGTGACTTCTCGATCGACACTCACGTACGAACAGAGTGAGAGTGAGAGTGAGAGTGAGAGTGAGAGAGAGAGAGAGAGAGAGAGAGAGAGAGAGAGAGAGAGAGAGAGAGAGAGAGAGAGAGAGAGAGAGTCGATACGTCGATCCTCTCTTTCGATCAAAGCCCTTTCTTCTTATTTTTCTTTCTTCTTACCTCTCTTTCTCTCTCTCTCTATTTCTCAACGAGACATCCTTTCGCAATGAACGAAGTACTTTTGTGAAAAAGGTGTGGAAGGGGGTAGGAGGAAGGGAGGGAAGGGGTAGAAGGAAGGGTGGGAGGGAGGGAGGGAGGCATATCGTCTATTTCTCACGTCTTACAACAAGCTAGTTTCTATCAGACTCTTTTTTACGATCTTATCTCAACCGTACCGACACACCTTTTCTCTCTGTGTGTGTGTGTGTGTGTGTGTTTCGAATTAGAACGGATATCTTTTTTCTTTTCATTTTTATTTTATTTTATTTTATTTTATTTTATTTTTTTTATTTGTTTGTTTGTTTTCTGTTTCAAAAAATTTATCGATAAAGTAAATCATTTTAATCTATTGTACCTAGTCGCAGATATTACGAACATTCCAATTAACTAAGCGTAAAAGTTGAAATTAATTATTTAAATAATTAATCATAAAATAATTAATATCGTACTTTCGACGCAACGATTTGGGCTTCGTACGAAAAACTCACGCGTATTAATTTATCGATAGAAAATAGTCGGGTTAACTCGGGAATAGTTGAATTTAACTCAGTACAACGATGGAATTAATTATATTAATTCCGATATTTGTACGATTTCGTGTTTAAAGTTATAGAAAAAATAAATACATAAAATAAAATAAAAAGAAAGATCAAAAGCAAAAACGAACAAATTGTAATAAATGATTGTTGTTTCGATGAAGAAAATAATTCTTTTTTCTTTTTAAATCTCATTAATTAACGTTGGAGAGAGAAAAGAGAAACTGTATCGAATAATTTAATGGACGATAAAACAAATGGTGTACGATCGATCTGTACTAACACGTTAAGTTCGAAATTAATATAATGACCCTTGTGAGATCTATGGCACGGGGTGATCAGTTTGATTCGAGTTAAAAAAAAAAAAAAAAAAAAAAGAAAACAAAAAGAAAAATTAGTCGAAGAAAAAAAAAATAACGAGGGCATTGACATTGACCTTGAACTTCAACTTGACCTCTCGTTCTCATCATTCTTTTCAAGTATTGCGAGTTAAGTTTCGCATGAATAGTATTTTATAAAACAAAAAAAAAACTTTCTCTTGTTTTAATATTACTTTTTCTTGATCTCTCTCTCTCTCTCTCTCTCTCTCTCTCTCTCTCTCTCTCTCTCTCTCTCTCTCTCTCTTTCTATGTCTATGTCTGTCTTTGTCTTTGTCTGTCTGTTTTCCGTATTTGTCAGCGTCTTGAACACAGGGAGTAGTCAAAAGCGAGGTCAAAGAGCAACACAGAGAGAGAGAGAGAGAGAGAGAGAGAGAGAGAGAGAGAGAGAGAGAGAGAGAGAGAGAGAGAGAGAGAGAGAGAGAGAGAGAGAGACTCGAGAGATAAACGAACACGAGAATTTCCACTTCGATACCACAAGTTAGAACCATTAACCTACCGTATCTAACACGTATACCTCCCACCCAACCCCCCTTTCTACTATCCACTATATACAAGAGGTATATATATATATATATATATATATATATATATATATGTATATATATGTATATATATGTATATATATATATGTATATACATCTTTAACGCACTCTTGATCTTCATTCAACAGTAACATAGCACCCGGTTTCCTTACAAACTTCCTTCAAGATAAAGCGAAATCAAAAGGGAACTTCCCCTACCCTAACCAGTTACCTCCTAACGAAGGATCGCGAAGCATAGTAATCGAGGATACCACTACTTGCAGTAGTAACCCCTTCTAACCTATCGGTAAAGGCTTAGATCATGATACCAATTACTTTCTCTTAGCTTATTTCATTTGTACGATGTATACTACTACAGACATATATACATATATATATATATATTGTTATATAAATTTGTTCGATTTAATCATTTCAATGATCATAAATTGAAACTATACAATTTTTCGTTTCTAATATCATTCGCACGGTTAAAACTAATAATATTAATATTTGATGCTGATAAAATATTTCATCAACGACAAACTATAATTCTCTAGAATATTTTATATTAATCCAACGATCAAAGATTCAAACGATCTAATCAATTTAACGATCGGATTAAACATAAAAGTTTTTATCGACGTAAAAATAAATCGTATATCCTACGATATATTTTTTCGAAACGAATAAAAGTGTTAATATTTTTCAATTTAAAGGATCGAACCTCTCGATCCATCGATCGATCGAACGATCTATCCTTTCTCTCATCCGGACGAATAAACATATATCGTTACAATTTTTCTTTAGAAATGTTTCGAGGAAGAATAAAGAGAAATTCCCAAACGAACGAACGAACGAACGAACAAACAAACAAACAAACAACCGAACGAACAAACGAACGAACGAACAGAAAACAAAAGTACGCCCCAAAGATTAGTTTTTCGTGTATCGTATTTCGATCGATCTTTTAAAACGTGGTTGTATTTTTTTTTTTTTTCTTTTTTCTTTCTCTCTTTCTTCCATTCATTTTTTTTCTTTTTCTATTGTACAATACCGCACGTTTAATAACGTCGCACGAATTTCGGTTATATATAAGAATTCATTATCACGTATTACGCTTTAATATTTATTATTACTAAACTTTATTACGAGAGGACGCGACGGGAAGAGATACAAAAGTAAAAAAAAAAAAATCACGCACACACACAAACAAATGAACGAACAAACAAAGAAACAAACAAACGAACAAAAAGAGATACAGGAAAAAAACGTACGCGCGTCTTCGACGAAAAAGAAAAAAAGAATGAAGTTAGAGAAAAAAAAATAAAAGAAAAAAAAAAGAAAAGAAAAGAAAAGGAAAGGAAAAAAAAAAACGCGGAGAAGGAGGTTAAAAGGCCGATTGGTCAAGCGAGCCGTAGTGCGAGCGAGTTTTTCGAGAATCGAACGACGACGACGACGACGACG
>OU427002.1:1784264-1786764 GCA_911387935.1 Dolichovespula saxonica
ATCGCACCCAACCCCGTCCCCATCCACTCTGCCGGATGATAAAAATTAAGCTTCTTTTGTAATTTCTTATGCTTCCCCCTCCCCGCTCTCCCGCCCACCCCATACCCCCTGTTTCTCGCACGATACCACTTCGAGAATAACGATTATTAAATTCGACGTGGTATAAAATCCTTGAGAGAAATTTACACGAGAGAACAAGAATGGATCGGCGATGTGGAAAGCATTCGTGGCCAATGAAACGTGGCCGACTTCCGTTCCATTCCATTCCATTCCCCATCATTCCGTTCCGTTCCGTTCCATTCCGTTCCGTTCCGTTCAGTTCAGTTCAGTTCAGTTCTATACTCGTCCCCGGTCCCTGTCCTAACCTATATAGGAATTCCATGCTCCATCGTTTCCTGGAAACCACTGAGCCGTCTTGAAACCGCGGACAGTGCACAAATTGACATTGACGAAGGCAACCCAGACACGTAGAGGAGAACGACCCAGGGCGTTAATCTACTCCGAAAATACGAACAATTTCGAACTATGCGAGTTTTATAATGTTTCGTAAATCGATCGATCGATCGATCGATTCTTTCTTAATCGAGCGATTTAAAATCTCGTATAAAACGATTCCGTAAAATCATTGACAACGATCGAGAGTACGATTTTCTTCTTTTTTGATTTATTTTTTATATTCTTATTCTTCTTTTTCTTTTTTCTTTTTTTTTTTTTTTTGATTGGAATAATAAATGAGATAAGATGATTCATCGATCGATCGATCGATTCTTTTTCAATCGAGCGATTTAAAATCTCGTCATCGTTTCGAGCCAACTCTACGCGTATAAAACGATTCCATAAAATCATTGACAACGATCGAGAGTACGATTTTTTTCTTTTTTGGTTCATCTTTTTTTTCGGTTTATTATTTTTTTTGTATTCTTATTTTTTTTTTTTTTTTGATTGGAATAACAAATGAGATAAGATGATTGATAAATAATTACATTTGAAATATATCCGAGGTATGATCGCGATGGTTCCTCACTGAATACGATCGACACGTGACAAATTACACGTATTTCTAATAAGATTCTATTTCTGAAAAGTTTCACGTAATAATACTGTTACGTGAAAATCGATTAACGAGAAATTACGAGGTGAACTTTAACGATTCGTAAATTTATCAAAATCTCTAAAACTAATATATTTGTATATTCGATCGAATTGAAATATTATGAATATTGAAATATTATTATATATATATTGAATTATTATTATTATTAATTGAAATATTATATATATATTTCAATATTTTTGTCGGAAGAAAAGAAGAAAAAGGAAAATAAAAAGGAACGAAGGAAGGAAAGAGAGAGAGAGAGAGACAAAGTTTCGAGTAAAACGTCGGTGAAGATACAAGAAGAAGAAGAAGAAGAAGAAGAAGAAAGCAAAACAAGTGGAAAGCTACAGCGTCCTTGGGATTTTAATATGTAAGAGGGTAAAACGTGGAAGAGAAAAGACGTAAACAAGGGAGGAAGAATAAGGAGAACAAGAAATAGAAAAATAAAAGGTAGAAGGAAAAGGAAAAAGAAGTAAAAGAAGAAGTAGAAGTAGAAGTAGAAGAAGTAAAAGAAGTAGAAGAAGAAGAAGAAGTAGAAGAAGAGGAAGTAGAGAAAGCGAACAAGGGGCCAACCTGATTGTACATGCGAAGCTTCCGCCACAAACGTTATGCCTTGGTGGGTTTCACGGAGCAACTTACAAAATAAACTTTTACGATGGGAATAACGTTACTCAGAAAGATAGAGAAAGAGAGAGAGAGAGAACACCCTTCTGGTATCTATCTCTCTCTCTTTTTCTCGTTCTCTCTCTCTCTCTATCTCTCTCTATCACACCCACGAGTCACGATACGCGTGGGAAATCTTAGAAAACTCGCTGAGCACAATGGCCACTCGATGATTTCGTATATACCGGCCGAAAGTCCTTAACAAGTTTTACGTACTCTGACGTATTACAGTCTCCCTTTTTTATTCTCTCAAACCTACCCCCTCTCTACCCCCACCCCTGCGCACTACCCTCTAACACCACCCTACCACACGCCTACGAGGATTATTTTCTACTCGACGTTTTGGAAATTTCAAATGAGTGGTGAACGAATGCAATGAAGTCAATATTGTTCCAAATTTCTAAAGATATTTTTTTATTTATTTTTTTGTTGAAATAAACAAGACCTGTACTAATGTGTGTATGTGTATTTATATAGATATATATATATATGTTAGTATATTTGACTTATTGGTTCATTAGTCCCTTTATATTCGCAGGAACATTCAATCTCCTCTTTATCTCTATTAATCAAGAGAGACAAAAAGACGGAAAGAGAAGAACGGAGAGAGAGAGAGAGAGAGGCTCTCTGTAAGAGAGAGAATAAAAGTGAGAGTATGAGAGTATGAGAGAGTATGAGAGAGAGAGAGAGAGAGAGAGGACCGAGGTGTAGTGCCTATTTCTTAGAATGAAAGCTTCGTTA
>OU427002.1:1791764-1796764 GCA_911387935.1 Dolichovespula saxonica
ATATATATATATATATATATATATATATATATATATATATACATCGGAGATCGTTGATAAGTTATAAAACATATAAATATTCCATCAACATTCATCGACCAACCAGTTGATGCATTTATATTTATTTTATATTATTATTAAATTATATTATTATTATTATTATTATTATATACTTAAAAAGAAACGAAATATATTTTATCGATGTAACGTTTAAATCGCGGATACCGATTTCGGATTGGAACGATCACCTTTGTCATCGATACTTGTTCGATTATTAATTATCGATACAGGAACCAATCGATACTCGCGATATTTAAATATATGACGGAGGATAGGGGGTGGGGGAAATATCTTGGGCAAATTTATACGAGGCAACGAGACGATCGGAAGTTTTGAAGGTTCAATATGGGATATATCGATGATAAGGGTGCGAAGTAGCTCCAACGTAGGAAGGGTTTAATGCTTGTCCTTTAATACTGTCGAACGAACGTAGAATGTAAGTTAAGGGAATGACGGCTGACGGTTGGTGCTGATGCCGATGCTGTTGCTGTTGCTGTTGCTGTTGCTGTTGCTGTTGCTGTTGCTGATCTTGTTGGTTCGCTTCAATCGCGAAAGGAGAATGTTGTCTCGTAGTAGATTCCAGGATATATATATATATTTAAATACAGGGTGTACCGACGAAAGATGTAACCACGAACAATATGTATGTACAGTTAAATATTTTATAATTAAATATTTATAATTAAATATTTTTCGACAGATTTAAACGGTCGTTGAGAATGATTATGAGGCTTGTAGTAACGTCATACGTTCTTGTTGTCGTCGTTGTTGTTGTTGACGTTCTGACAAAAAAAAAAAAGAAAAAACAACAGAAAGAGAGACAGACAGAGAGAAGAAAAACGGAAAGAAGACAAATTTGTCTTGGGAGGTTGTCGATATAAGTTCTGTAATTAATTGACTTTTCGAATATCACCCAGAGACTTTTAGATCATTTACGAAACTTTTCGAACACCCTGTATGTATGTATATATATATATGTGTGTGTGTGTGTTGTGTAGGTACGCGTTAAAACCCTCGGTGTGCAAGTGCCACGTCATATTTCATCGCGTTCTGTTTACCTTTCTCGTTTGCTCCTTTCGTTTGAGCCAACAAGCTATGAATTTAGGTCTGCCACCGAACTGATCTATCCGAAGTTTACTTGTTTACGTTTTGTCCCGTCGCACTCGTGAACGAAACATATCGAAAAGAGATGTTCTATATATATACATACGTACGTACATACATACATACATACATACATACATACATACATACATCGATACATACGCATGCGTGTGTGTGTGTGTGCGCGTGTTGTATGGGACAACAATTTTTAAATAAATAAAAGAGAAAGAGAGAAAGAAAAGAGATTGAGAGACAGTTATAACTTGTAAAAAAAAAAAAAGATACGGTCAAAATTCTAAAGAAATAAAAAGAAAAGAAGAATGTAAGAGGAAAAGGATGAACGGAAAGAGAGAAGTAAAAAGAGACAGACGTTTCCAACTTTTACGAATTAATTCTTACGAATGGGAGGGGGAAAAAAGAGTGAAGAGAGAGAGAGAGAGAGAGAGAGACAGGTATATTGTACGTCGTAGAAAAAGATTGACAGCACAGAGAAATATCTTTTCGAAAGAGAACGGAGGATTAAATTAATCTTCTTACTTTGGCTCCCCGCGAATGACGGCAAGGCTAGAACGATTATTGGTTTCTGGCGCATGCGCAAGGAGATAGAAAAATAGACGGAAGGAAGGAAGGAAGGAAAGAGAGAAAGAGACAGACATAGAGAAAGATAGAGAAAGATAGAGAGAGATAGAGAGAGTAAGAATCGAACAGTTCTAACACTAGGAATTAAAGAGAAACTTGTTTTACTTCGAACGATTCGAATTAGCGTTTAACTATATATTTACATATTATTTATATATATATATATAAAACTTTTTGCATTTAATGGTACGAAGGGTAATATTTTTTAAACGATCCCGAACGAACGTTATGACCAAAAGCATTATCGATTTACGAGAGCATATGGAGGATGAAGAGGAGGAGGATATACGCTTGTCCCATAAATACAGCAGATTTCCCCGTAACCTTTCGATATCACGCGCCCAACCAACCACCCACTACCCCCCCCTAGTACCCCCCACACTCCTCCCCCAAGCTCCCCCCGCCTCAACCCCACCTACACCCATAAATACCCACTTTATATCTGCCCTGGGATTTTAAATGAATAACAGTCGTCAAAAGCTCATGGGATTAGGTTACACGCTAAAAGGAACACAGGACATTTTAGCTTTCGTACGAATAAAAAGAAAGGAATAGAACAATGAGAGAGAATGAGAGAGAGAGAGAGAGAGAGAGAGAAGGGGAAATAAATAACATACGTAAATCGATTTCTAATAATCAACGAGATTATCTTTCTTCGATCATTTTTTTTTTAATTTGTTTTTTGTTTCGTTTCGTTTCGTATCGTCGTTAAATTCTATTGTCCGGTGATTATTATTTTTTTTTTTTTGGTTATTTTTCTTCTCTTTCGTTTCGTTACAATTTTTACGTATTTATGAACCACCGCTTCGATCATTTTTCTAACGAGCGAATAGTATGAGAAATATAATCTATCGATCGAATATTAATTATCGATCTTAATTCTTTCGTTCGTTTCCCAGCTCTCTCTCTCTCTCTCTCTCTCTCTCTCTCTCTCTTTTTTCTACTTTCATAAATTTTTACGACTTTTATATGTTCTTTGATACAATCAATTTTTCAACCACGAAAAGAATGAGAGTGAAAGAGGAAAAAAGAGAGAGAGAGAGAGAGAGAGAGAGAGAGAGAGAGAGAGAAAGAGAGAGATATATATATATATATATATATATATATATATATATATATATATATATATACACATATATACAGATACATATATGTCGATTTCTTACGATTAATCACCGAGCTTAGTCTTTGTCAACCTTCTATATAACCGTTATTTGTTTGTGGTATCGCAATTTTTACGAATTCATAAACTTCAGTATCGATCAATAATTTTTCTAGAGCAGCAACAAGAGGAGTATGGGAGAAAGAGAGACAGACAGACAGAGACAGAGACAGAGAGAGAGAGAGAGAGAGAGAGAGACATACACACACAGAGAGAGAGAGAAAAAAGTGACTCTCCGTGGAGAGAAAGAGAGAGAGAGAGAGAGAAAAAAATTTCTCCAGCGTGGAAAATAAATCTCGTTGGCTGCTCTCGATACCGGCTTCCTATCGTATTAATCGTTTTCGATATTCGATTTTATCATCCACGCCGTACCGCTGAAAGAAACTCTCTCACACAAACACAAACACACACACACACACACACAAGGACGAGAAAGAGACAGAGATAGATATGGGTTATGGGAGAACTTTCCCCTACCCTATCCTCCCCTCCTCCCCCCCATTGTTCTACGAAGTGGTAGAGAAGGTAACATAAAAAAAAAAAAAAAAAAGAAAAAAAAAACAGAAAAAAAGAAAAACAGCAGGAAAAAAAATGGAGTAATAATAATTGGCCCCGATGCATTTCCGATCGAGTTTCGCGAGTTATTTTTCCCTTTCGGCCATGGCTTCTCTCGGCCGTCGATCATATTTATTTAGAACGATACAACCATGCATTCACACACACACACACACACACACACACACACACACACACACACGCACGGACGTATAGGACGTTGAAATTTATATGCCTCCGGCTACAACGACGCGTTAAATCGTGTAACGTAACGTAACGTAACGTAACGTATCGTAACGTATCGTAATGTAAACGCAACGCAATGTAACGTAACGTAACGTAACGTAACGTAACGTAACGTGACGTAACGTGACGTAACGTGACGTAACGTGACGTAACGTGACGTTACGAAGGTAACTTCCTAGCTAAATGATTGAGAATGGTTGAAAATTTGAGAGCGGCATTTTCGAAAAACCAAGAAAAAAAAAGACAAAGAACACGAGGTATAAAAACTAAAAAAAAAAAAAAAAAAGAAAAAAAAAATAAAATAAAAAAAAATAAAAAGGACAATCTCCCTGGGTATATTTGAAAATACTATTTCTAGCATTTTATTTGTCGCCATAAAACGGTGCCGTTGTGTCCATTGCGATATGACACAAAAAAAATTTATATATATGTATGTATAAAGAATAAACCCAAAAAAAAAAAAAAAAAAAAAAAAAAAAAAAAAAAAAAAAAAAAAAAACAAGAAGAAGAGAATACTAGCACTTGTTTATTGAAATATAAAATAGTAAAGCGGCGTTCCAATGCACACTTTAAAAAAAAAAAAAAAAAAGGGTTGCTCTCCACAACGCGTTATTCGTTTATTTAGACGCTAAAGGTACCGCAATACGTTTTCGATAAAAAAAATATTCCACGGCGTTCTTCATTTATTTAAACATAGGTACGTGTGTGAGGTATTAAAAATCTTTTTGTTCTATTTTTTTCGTTCTTTTATATATATATATATATATATTTTTTTTTTTTTTTATTTGCACTAAAACAACGCGATACCGAGATATAGAATTTATTTCTATTTATATGGATCGTACTTATAGCACCCTTTCTTATTACACTTCAACGTAGAAATAAAACAAGTGTTCGAACAAAAACAAAAAAAAAATAAAGAACGAAACGAAAAGGGATAAAATAAAAAAAAAAATAAATAAAAATTTAAAAATTACAATTTTTCAATAAAATTTACAATCGCGCGTGTTATTTCTTTAAATTGATAAATATCATGGATTCATTTTCTTTTTTTGCGAAATAAAAGATATAAAAAACAAAAACAAAAAAAAATATACCGGCGTCGTTTATATAAATATAAATTTGCCATAAAATTCCGACGTTACTTCATTATTGTCCGATTTAATATTGAAAAACTGAATGAAAAGATAAGTAGAGAGAGAGAGAGAGAGAGAGAGAGAGAGAGAGAGAGAGA
>OU427002.1:1801764-1811764 GCA_911387935.1 Dolichovespula saxonica
TGTTCGGGCAAGAAAAAAAAAAGGGGGAAGGGAAAAAAAAATTTAATAAAAAAGAGAAATTAATTACAGATTGTCTTAAAGCGACGACAAGATTGGACATTGTAGTTTAAACTAGGAATAATTGAGATGTCGATGATTTTATATTCTCTCTCTCTCTCTCTCTCACACACCACACACACACTCATACGTACGAAGATATTAGATATTTAATAAACTGCATTCGTACCTTAATTAATTTATAAAAATCCTATAGTATTTACATGGTGGTCCAGAAAAATAAAAAATATATATATATATATGTGTGTATATACGTACATGAATGAATAGTTCATTTATTAATTAATATATCAAATATTATACTAGTCACGTGTAATATATATATATATATATATATATATATATATATATATATATATATATATATTATATATTTATATATACATTTTCTCGGTTCTTTTCTCTCTCTCTCTCTCTCTCTCTCTCTCTCTCTCTCTCTCTCTCTCTCTCTCTCTCTCTCTGTCTCTTTCCCTTTCTCTCGCATTTTCTCTCTTTCTATTTAAATACATCCTGGACAAAAGGATTTCCATATAACAACATACGCGAATCGCGTCTAAGCCATGCACCGTCGGGCCGGATATATATATATATATATATATATATATATATATATATATATATATATATATATATATGTATATATATGTATATATATGTATATATATGTATATATACCGGATAAATCTCTCCTCTCCTTCTGATCCTGTTGTCTCCGTTTATTGCGGATACCATAGAGAGGATACTTGTTTACCACAAACAAAACGCGAATCCTCTGAGATCAAACGTTATCGAAATATTCTTTGGATACTGATCGTCCCCTTCTCTCTCTCTCTCTCTCTCTCTCTCTCTCTCTCACACACACACACACACACACACACACACACACACACACACACGCGTACGTACGTACGTATATATATAAATCACCTATGGTAAATACGTGATCCTTTCTACTTGACATCGTCGTTAAAAAATAATTCGTAACTTCGGAATTGATGTATGTATGTATGTATGTATGTATGTACGTACGTATAATATGTATAATATGTATATATAACATATGTAAAATATAATATATGTAACGTATTAACCCCATCGTACCTAAATATACTTCCTATTTGAATTAATCAAAAAATAATTCTTATGCCTTTCGGATTTTACCTAATACGCGAATTGAAAATAAACGCGTGTTAGAGGATGGGATGAATGGAGGGAGGGAGGGAGGGGAGCGCGACGACCTCCTTGAAAAATAAATTCTATATAATCGACATCGAATGATTTATCGCGATCAATTTTTTATTTCATTTTCTTTCTCTTTATGTCGTTCGTGTGTCAAACGAAACGAACGAAACGTTCGGACGGCAACAATCGTCGTTCTAAAAATATCCGATAGGTCGAAAGTTCTCAGGTGGGTCAGAAAAAAAATATAAAAAAGAGAGAGAGAGAGAGAGAGAGAGAGAGAGAGAGAGAGAGAGAGAGAGAGAAAAGAAAGAAAGGATAGAAAAGTTCGCAGGAACGATCTTAGAAATCAATCGGCACACTTTTTTTTTCCGCGACTTTTCTAAACGCTGATATTTTATCCTCCCACCCCCAACGCCCTTTCTAAATCTCACTTTGCCACCTTTTATCATCGAATTGTTAAACTACGAAACTTGGAAAGAACTCTCTCCGTGCTCCGTAGAAAGGAAAAAAACGAAAAGCTCTTCGGAAGGAGTAATTGATAGATATTTAAAAAAAAAAAAAAAAAAAAAAAAAAAAAAAAGAAAAAAAGAAAATAAAAGGAGAAAGAGAAACGTCGCCTAAGAGCTTTCAGATAGTACCCGACTCTCTCCCTCTCCCTCCCTCTCTCTCTCTCTCTCTCTCTCTCTCTCTCTCTCTTTCTTTCTCTATTTAAAAAAAAGAAGAAAAAAAATAAAACGAAAAAGTCATGGGTGGGTGGAATTGGAGTTCGGTAAAGAATGTTCGTCCAGCGTAACGGACGGGAATATTTCGAGCAATCAATTTCACGTTAATCTATTCAAAGAATAGTAATAGTGATAGCAGTAGTAGTAGTAGTAGTAGCAGTGGTAGTAGTGGTGATGGTGGTAGTAGTAGTGGTAGTAGTCCCCGGTCATTCATATTCGTCGGAACATTAATGGATGAGAGAGTAATGGCCGAAAAAGGTGATAACCACTGGTCGAGGACGATTATCCGATGAGAACGAGGACCACCAACCACCACCACCATCACCATCACCACCATTACCACCATCACAACCACAACCAACGAAAAAATCCTCTCTCATTCTCTCTTTCTCTCTCTCTCATTCTCTCGTTATCCATCTCACTATCTCTTTCTCCCCTTCAATCTGAAAATCGGTTTCCGATGACGAACGAAATGATAATCTTTGCCCAGCCCTTTTCAACGTTGGCTACTCGCCAAACAAGTTGGAGGGGAGGGGAGGGAGGCCGGGGGTGGGGGTGGGAGAGATATCCTCTCAGATCGTGAGAATCGTTCTGGATGATGATGTATGAATATTTCGTTCATCCATCATCATGATTCCTCTCAAAGATGTTATACTCCTATTCTCGCAAATATCTCTTATCTACACACACACACGCACACACGCACACACGCACATATATATATATATATATATATATATATATATATATATATATATATATATTTCCCTATTATTCGTAGTCCCACTATTACTTTCTACTTAAGCGCGACAGAAATGGATGCATTTCCTCTCACCCACCCCCACCCCCACCACCACCCCATCACACCCCATCGTCTTTCTCTTTAAGGAACGCGATCGAACGAGAATGAACGTTTTAACGCCATAGATACATCTAATACGTATCTATGTGGATCTATGGGATGATACCAATACCAATTACTTATTAACGTATCGAAAAAAAAAAAAAGAAAAAAAATCGAAACGACCAACGATTGTGTAATTTTCTTTTTTTTTTTTTTGGCTTTTGACTTTCTCCCGACTTTATCATACGATTAATCAATCGTTCCAAGTCTTGCAGTAAAAAAAAGAAAAAAATAATAACGAATGACGATGTTGATAATCTATGTTTTTTTTATGTTTTTTTTTTTTTATTTTATATTAACGTACCAATAAAAAAAAAAAAAAAGAAGAATTAGTCGAGAGACTAACAATAAGAACGATTGATAACCGGATCGCAACGTTTGTTTTATTTATGTATTTGTTTATTTATTTATTTATTTTTTTTATTTTTATTTTCATTCACTTACATACACGCAATAAATATAATTTATTTCGAAGACGTATCACAGCGACCGTATCGCGCGCGTACGAAACAATATTTCGAATTAAATAACGGAATTCTCGAACGTAATAATCGACATAGAAAATCGAAAATCGTTTCTCGCATCTCGCAAAGCCAACCCTCCCTCCCTCCCTCTCTCAACCCCTAAAACCTGCCCAACTACGCCGCCATCACCATCACCATCCGGAATATGCGATTTCCCAAATTAGTATAAATGAATAATTGGAACACGCCGGACGTAGGAATTATTTTACACGATCCCAACCGTCAAACAAGCAAGGCTCGCGAGAGAATCATGATTTAAAAGTTGTTAATTACAAGGTTACGCGTATTCGCGTCAATTAACTCACGTCATTTATGAACAATTTAGCGCGTCCATACGCCTATAATACCATCGCACGTAAATTCGAAAATACCGTTCACTTCTATTTCTAATTTTTGTTTTTGTTTTTTTTTCTTATTTATTTATTTATTTCTATTGCTCCTTTCCTTTCCTTTTCCTTACCCTAGTATTTTCTCTCTCTCTCTCTCTCTCTCTCTCTCTCTTTTCATCCTTTCTCTTAATAAATCATTTATCGATTATCGACCAATCAATTAATTGACATCGCTTATTTGTATTCTTTTATATATATATATATACATATCACTGATTGTTGATTTGTAAAATTTGTTGAGCATACTCGCGGATAAAAATAAAAAAAAAAAAGAAAGAGAGAGAGAGAGAGAGAGAAAGAGAGAGGGTATTCGCCTTTCACATCGTTCCTTCCTTCTTTTCTCTCTTTTGCAATCGGAATGATGATTTTTTTCTCTTTCTTTTCAAACTGGCAGGAAACGCGTCGTGCGATTACCGCGAGAGGGTTTGTTGACGAACGAAAGAGTGGTTGTGGGGGATGATGGTGGTGGTGGTGGTGGTATGTGTCACTGCGCGTGGTTTGGATTCAGCTAAGCCTCCACCACCTCGGCCTATTGATTCTACGTCAGTGTAAACGTGCTTTGAAATCGACAATGAAATCCACTCGGCTCGGCTGCAAAGGGTCTCTCTCTCTCTTTCTCTCTCTCTCTCTCTCTCTCTCTCTTTCTGTCTCTCTGTCTATCTATTACTGTCTGTCTATTTGTCTGTCCCTCTCTTTCTCTCTTTCTCTTTCTGATCTCTACTATTCCAACTTTTACGCTTCTTTACCTATCGATTATATTACTCTGTGTTACCGTGTTCGCTCACACACTTCATATACTCTAATTAAAAATCCAATTAAAGATCTCAGGATCATCGCGAAATCTAATAGATAATTTTTCCTCTTTCCTTCTCGTTTCTATGTTCTCTCTCTCTCTCTCTCTCTCTCTCTCTCTCTCTCTCTCTCTCTCTCTCTCTCTCTCTCTACTCTTTCTTTTTTAAGAATTTTAAGAATTAAAAAAAAAAAACAATTAACTTTTTACATTCGACGGATTCCCGACGTTATAAACTTTGCTATCGTCAAAAAAAAAAAAAAAAACAAAGAAAGAAAAAAACATTCCTGCCGACAAGAAATAGCGAAGGTATATTAAAAAAAAAATAAAAAAAGAGGGAGAGAGAGAAAGTATGGTCTGTGGATTAAAAAAAAAAAAAAAAGAAAACTTTCCCCATCCTTTTCTTTTTCCCCTTTCGCGATCGAACATTTGATACGTTGACAAGGACATTGTAAAAAAGAAATATTTATTTATATTTCCATAACAATCCAAGTCTTTAGATCGATAAAATCACTCACACAGAAACGTTGGGATTAAGGAAGCCGCGACTTTGTGTTTCGGCGGGGTGAAGAAAAAAAAAAATTAATAAAAAGAGAGAAGAAGAAGAAGAAGAAGAAGAAGAAAGAGGAAACGAAACGAGGAAAGCAAACGAACAAACAAAAAGAAAAAGAAAAAGAAAGAGAGAAAGAGAGAAAAGAAAAAAAAAAAGGAAAACGCTGGGTGATGGTCGAAAGTTTGAAGGGAAGTGTATCGAACTATTATGATCCCTCGGATTTGGATCATTTCCAACAAGTAGAAATGCATATCTACGTCACACACACACACACACACACACACACACACATACATGGATATATAGATGGTATTATCCGGCGCATATTTGCGGCGGATAACTTACACGCTTGCTCTCGTAGTATTATGAGAGAACGACGACGTTCAAACGCGTTGTTCCATAAACAAGAGAGTAAAAGAGAAAGAGACACCGTATAGATGGATAGATAAATAGATATACATACAGATAGATATACAGATAGAGAGATAGAGAGAGAGATAGAGAGAGAGAGATAGAGAGAGATCAGGCCACAAACCGTTTCATTGTTCGAGTCACGAAGCACATAGTCGAGTTTAATCGCGCGGTGACGCGACTGACCGCCGAAAACACGAACCCCCGAGAACGAGAGTTGCCTATCGGAAGCAATATAACTCGCACGTGAAATGTCGAAAGAGGGTGCGAGAGAGAGAGAGGGTGAGTGATTGTGGGAGGGTGAGTGAGATAGAGACAGAGAGAGACAGACAGAGAGAGAGAGAGAGAAAAATGTGGCAACATATTTTTCGTGATGTTCGTGGTGAGAAAGAGTTAAATGAAAAAAAAAAATAAAAATAAAAATAAAGTAAAATAAAATGAAATGAAATGAAACAAATAAAAAATAAAAAATCGAGAGATGGATCGATCGATCCAACCCCGGCCGTCACTTTTCCCTTCACCGCCCTCTCCCTCGTCAATATTTTACAGGTGGTACTATCTTCAGTTCTACGGGATGCCGATCAAAATGCTTCGGGTTTATCAAAAGTTCCTAGACGATTTGAAATATTTGTTATCCCTTCGTCGGATATTTCAGTTCGATTTATTTGTTTATTTATTTATTTATTTTCAAATCTCTTATCGCAGGACGCGGATCAAAATTCATCAAGCGTACCGAAAGTTCCCAGACGCGATATTAAATATCGATTATCACTTCTTCGGATATTTCAGTCCAATTTATTTTTTTATTTATTTCTTTATTTTTGAATTGACGATAACGACAAAGCGAGAATAAAAATTTGAGAAAAAAAAATTCGTCGAGAAAGCCGTAAAATTATATCAAAATTATTTAACAACCTTTAACCCAACATTTTATAAAAAAAATATATATATGTATATGTATGTATGTATGTATGTATATACTTTGATATATGATATATACGCATATTCTTTTATCTAAATTTAGTCTCCCCATCGTTATTTTCCCATCGAACGAGTTATACGCGCATCCTGTACTCTCGGAAAAAAAAAGAAATTTAATCAAAGAATCTTATATTTCTCTCCTGGGTCCTCTTAAACTTTGTAAAAGCCCCGTGGGAGAGAAATCATTTGCGGTGGTAATCGAACGACGAAAGAGAGAGAGAGAGAGAGAGAGAGGAAAAGAACAGAACACGCGAACTCCTAGGCGAGTGTGATCCCCGCGACTCGAGGAAAGAAAATTTGAATTTATCTTTTTTTGCAACCCCCTCCTCCTCCTCCCTCCCCCTCGGAGAATTTATTTTACCGTTCACCGAAGTGCAACCGAAAGGATACGAGCGCATAACTCGCGTTCCCGATGGACCAACCACAACCTATCCACACGCACACACGTACACACACATAAACACATAAACACACGCATACGCATACGTAAATACACATTACGTATGTACGTACACACACACACACACACACACATATGTTACCTTTTGCATCGACCCAACATCATCTTCTTCTTCATCTTCTTCTGTATTCTCTCGTGTATATCGAGTACGTCTAACAACCATTGATATATAAATATATATATACTTGATATGTATATATATGGAGAAATATCAAGTATATATTCAATATATATTATTACAATATATATATATATATTCAATATATATTATTAAGTATATATTCAATATACTTGATATTTCTCCAAATAAATAAATTTCTTCGTAATTTGTAGCAAGTAATTTAAACGTCGATTTTTAAATATACGAGCGTTAACGTAATTAAACGTCGTTCCCTCCTACTACTGAAGATATTACTTTAACGTATTGCAATGAAAATTATTATGACCATGATGATTGACACGCGTGTGAGTGTGGCGTGTGCGATTAATTCGGGCCTCGACTGTTATCTTACGATTGATTTAAAATAAAATATATAATTGTGAAATCGCGTTCGTAATTTTTTTGCGAGAGAATTTGAATTAAATCGTACGTGGATGAGATATAATTGAAAATAATTATTCGGTAAAGAAGAAGAAGAAGAAGAAGAAAAGAAAAAGCGAAACTATCGAAAATCCTTGAAAATCTTAAACGATCTATTAAGAAATTGTTGATTTGGAATTGTCGCATAACAAAGAAGAAAACAAACGATCGAAGATCCGAAAAATCTTGAAAGTGTTATACGAAGATATAAAAAAAAAAAAAAAGAAAATAAAAACTATATTTGCTAATTTTTCAAAATAACAAATTCGAGATACGTCGGAGGGTATTGAGGGAGAGTTGAGGGTGAGGGTTGAGGGGGTGGTGGTTGAGGGATTGGGAGAAAAAGAAAACGAAACAAAAAAGGAGGATCGAACGGAAGAAGCAAAAACAAAATATTCATAGAATGTCGCGGCGATAGAGGGTAGGTATGTATGTCGTTATAGAGAGAAGGGGGAGGGAGGAGAGGGGGGAAGAGTGAGAGAGAGAGAGAGAGTGAGAGAGAGAGAGAGAGAGAGAGAGAGAGAGAGAGAGGTTGTATTAACAACGAACGCATTGTCTATGGGAATAGTTATGGGGAAGAGAGATATCTGAAATGTTGCAGCGAGAGAGAGCGAGAGAGAGAGAGAGAGAGAGAGAGTACGTGACTTAACTTATATTAGTGTTATCGGTGCACAACGTTATACGAAACGAGACCGAGTCGAAAGTTGGTTAGACCAGAGATTCGTGTCGGGTCAAACCACAGATCAGAAGTTGACGCATTCAACGTAGTAGCAGAGCGCAAGCAAGGCAACGGCCCAGGAGAGAGAAAGAGAGAGATGATAGATGAATACTTAGCAAGAGAGAGAGAGAGAGAGAGAGATAATGCACCTACGAAGTCGTAGCAGAAGAGCTCGTCGACTTTCGAGTTTCATGTTCGTTCGAAAATCAGAATTTACGTAGAACCCTCCCCAACCAACCCCACCATCATCAACCACCCATCCACTACCACACCTCCTTGCGATTCTCGATCGATCGAAATCTTCTTGCAAACCGTCCGGACCCAATATCTCTCTCTCTCTCTCTCTCTCTCTCTCTCTCTCTCTCTCTCTCTCCCTCTCTCCAGGTTCACCCCCCCCTTTTCTTTGATAAATAGTAACCACCGTCAAGTCGAACGGTTCCTCTCCTCGCACGAGGTAGGTAAAAGTTTATAAACTTCTACCTCGAATCTCGCGTAACGATCGAAAGCGTACGTGTTAAGTAAGTACGTGTTAAGTAAGTACGTGGGGGACGAGGGGTTGGGGGGAGTGGGGGGGAGAGGTGATCGTAAGTATCTACACGTACTATCGCGCGCGCGCGCACGCACACACACACACACACATGTACGCGCGCATCGTACGTACGTGTACGAAGAAAAAAAAAGAGTAAGACAAAAGAATAAAAAAAAAAAAAATATATAAATAAATAAAGAGGAAATAAAAAGAAGAAGAAAGAGAAGAGAAGTATGAGATAAAAAAAATATAACATCTACGTTTCCAATTTTCTTTCCTTATCTTTTCTTTTTCTTTTTTCTTTTTCTTTTCTTTTTTTTTTTTTTTTTTTTTTTTTTTTTTTTTAACGAGCGATCGACGCGAAGAAAAATTCGTCTTTACGGATCGTTTCCTAGCGCGAAGGACTACCGTACTCGATTTAATCCGCGAAAGGGAGATCCGTTAACTTTTCCGTTCTATGAGAGCCGGGCCGTATATCCCAACGAGATTTATTTTCGGTACGATGAAAACGGCTGGCAGGCTATTAGCATATCGGAGGAGTTCGATGGACGACAGGAAGATGAAGGTGGGGGAGTGGGCTGGAGGGTAGGTAGGTTCGTAGGTAGGTTAAAGGAAGGGAGGGAGGGAGGGTCGGTAGAGAAAAACGGCAATTTCCTAGATAGAAGAATTTATGTGAATGGCGTTTTACCCCTCGAAGCTACGATCATTTATTCTTAACTCGATGTATAAACTATATAAAATGTCGTTGCTTCCTGATCATTTTAATTCACCCCTACCAATATATATATATATATATATGTACACACATACATGCACGAAGGATACGGGGCCAAAAGTCATTGGATGATTTAAAAAAAAAAAAAATCGATTACTACTATTCAATGACGTATCACTTCGATGGTATGTCCTTTTGTTCTCAAATAGTAAAACTAAAAACCTGACTACTACCATTTTAGGCTGCCTAAAATTGAATAAAAATTTTTTTTGTTAATTATCCTTCAAATTCGCTCAAGAATTTTTTTTTTTTCTTTTCTTTTCTTTTTTTTTTTTTTTTTTTCTTTGGAACGATCCTTCGTTCTCACACTACCAAGCGCCATAACTACACCCATATTTTTTCTTTCGTATACAAATATATATATATACGAAAGTAAATTGTATTTCTCCATTAAAAAAAAAAAAAAAGAAGAAAAAATATATGCA
>OU427002.1:1816764-1831764 GCA_911387935.1 Dolichovespula saxonica
CCTAAATCGTACACGTATATACGTGCACAGGGTGGATCGAAAATTTGCAAGCCGATTTTTAAAGATCAATTCCTCTTTCTCCCTTCTTTTTCATTTTTCTTTTTTCTTCTCTTTTTTTTTTTTTTTTTTTTTTTGAGAGACTTTTTAAGCCGATCTTTCTTCAGATTGCAAACTCTACGAAGGATGGCTCGTAACGATAACAATTATATTCATATACGAAGGAGCAATCGATCTATTTAAAGTCATCCATTACTAAAGAGAGCTTTTAGTACAATCCGGAAAACTTTTAATCCACCCTGTGTATACGTACACATATGTAAACACCTACGGTTTACACACACACACGCAAACGGCACACCACTTTCTCTCTGGGTACACACGTGAAATATGAAATTATTATCAGACCGCGAAATACGCTTTGGATTAAGGAGAAGCTTAAATTGTTCAAACGTTTAAGGATTTCGTTTTCTTTTTCTTCTTCTTTTTCTTTCGTAAGAAAGAAAGAAAGAAAAAAGGAAGAAGAAGAAGAAGAAGAAGAAGAAAAGAAAAAATATCCGACTCTCTATCTTTCTTCTACCATTTTTCACTCCCACCTTCACGAGCGTCTATAACTTTAAACTATAATTCTTCGTAAATCGTGAACATTTTGCCACTTGGAATAAAACGAGAAAATACGGTAAACTAACTAATTTTGTAATAAAGCGAATTTATACCTTTTCTTCATTTTTTTCTTTTTTTTATTTTCTTTTCTTTTTAAATCTCGAGACTCGATCCGTCGATACATACAAACATTTATTTATTGGTATTATATAATACAAATAAAATAATTCAAATGATACACTTTCAAATACAAAATAAGATAAAATTTTCTTTAACGAAACACGACGTACGGAGATGACGTACGTATCAAAATACAAACGATTATGTTACTCACGCGGTAACATTTTTTTTTTTTTTTTTTTTTTTTTTGAAAGAGAAATGTGGGTTTTGAAGAATAAATGCTTTCGAAAAAAAAAAAAAGAAGAAGAAGAAATCGAATCCATCCTTTTGTTCAGATTTTCATGGGAAATTATATTCGTTTATCTGCATCTTTCGAAATTTATGGGACCGCGGGAGAGGGAGGGAGAGAGGGGCGGTGTGCGCGGAGTGGGTGGAAGGGGTGGAGGGAAGGAGTGGACGTAGACGGAGAGGGGGATGAGGGGTGAGGGGTGAGGGGTGAGAGGAACACGGAAACCCTTAACGTACGCCAGAAAATGTTGTCTATGGGTTAGTTGTGTATGTATGTACGTATCCGTATATTTACACATACATGTATGTATCTCTATGTATGTACGTACTATAAATTAATTGCTTCATAAAACTGGTACATACAATAAACCGCGATGTGCTCACAGGAAATTCCTGTCGAATTTATGGCCGTTTATCCACAGATATAATCGCGACGGCCCATTAACCTGACCAACCATTCGAACTTTCCTTCTCTTCCTTACTAAAAGATTGATATCTTCTCTCTCTTTCTCTATCTCTCTCTCTCTCTCACATTGTCTTCGTGCGTGCGTGTGTCCTTCTTTCTTTTTTTTTTTTTTTTTATTTACTTAATATCTTTAAACAAATTCGTTCAATTTCTTAAAGAAATTTTTCCCTCGAAAGTATTCTGATTTATTCTTATAGGATAAATGTCATTCGCACGTATCGAAGTACGATTAAATGTCCCGAAATAAAGTAAATTAAATTAAATTAAATTAAATTAAATTAAATTAAACGAGAATCTTATCTTTAGAAATATTTCCTAATGATATTTTATACTTTTTAATAAATTATTTGATTTATCATAAAAGATGTAAGAATGATATAACGATATGTATATTTTATGGTATCCGAAATTCTAAAAAAAAAAAGGAAAGAAAAATGTGCAAATTTGAAATCGGAAGGAAGAAGATAATAACAATTGTTATTGTTTACAATGCAAAGATTGTGTCGTGTAACATAAAAAATAAAAAAAATAAAAAGAAAACTGCATCATCGAGTTGGTCATAGAAGGAAAGAGAAAAAAGGAAGAGATAAAAATATATTTATTATAATATATATATATATATATATATATATATATATATATGTATGTATGTATGTATGTATATATAAGAATTACTGAAAGAAGAGTCAAAGTTTCTCGCGACTGGTAAAGAAAATTGTAAATATAAAAAGTTGTGAAGTTGACAGTGTTGGTTAGTAGACACGAAGGATATATATATATATATATATATATATATATATATATATATATATATATTCTTTTTTTTTTTGTTGAGAAAAAGTAAGTTGCAATAAATCTAAAGAGAGTGACCCAAAGAACGACTTTCTCGCAAGATCTTCTTCGTACATGGTTGCTAGATCGTTGTCGGTTAAAACTCCGTTTACTCGGGGGAGTAATATATATATGTGTATACATACACACGTGCGCGCGCGCGCACACACACACATATATATTCCTTAGTTTTAAACCACGAAGAAAGATATCTAAGAATAATCTCCCAACGCGAAACTACGTTTTCTCTTTCTTATCTTTTATTTTTATATAAATATATATATATATTTTTTTTTTTTTATATATATTTCATTACGCCGAAACAATTTTTACAAAATGCACGCTCGTGAAATCATCACGGAAAATAAATTTGAGAAAAAAGAATAAATAAACGAGTTCGTGTCAACAAATGATGACTTTTGGATTGATAATTTTTTTTTCTTTTTGAATTGTGAAAAGATTCACAGATGAAAGTATTATAATAAATAAATAAATAAATAAACGGATTTTTATTAATATGGAGATGAGTGGAAAAGTAAGTTCATGGATGATTGAAAAAATCGATTACATCTCTCTTTCTCGAGAGAGAGAGAGAGAGATATTTTGTAGGCATGTAACGTTACAATCTGAATAATAATAATAAGAAAAAGAAGAAGAAGAAGAAAAATACTTATCGTAAAAAATCTCGAAACGAAAGTAATCGATCTTTTAAATCACTTAGGAATATACTTTCGTACCAAACCCTGCCCTACAATATTTATATATATATATATATATATATATATATATATATATATATATATATATATATATATCCCTGACCTATATTTCGATTAACTTTAACTTCACGTTCGACGTATCGTATATCAAAATTTACGATACGTTCGTTTAAACATTCCTTTTCACGACGTGTATACGTCGACGTGCAAATTTATGTTTCATTTATTTTTTTTTTTTATCCTCGTGAAAAAAGTAACACGCAAAAAACGTGAACGTTTGGGTATTTACGATTTACGCCATGTACACGCCTACATTGATAATCCTAATAGTCGGGGGGCACACGCGTGCACACACGTATGCTTAAAAAAAAAAAAAAAGAAAGAAAAAAGAGAAAAAAAAGAGAGAAAACGAGGTTCCTTTTTTTCGAGAGTGACACTCAAACGAAAATTGAAACGAGAAGGCATAATTTCTTAGCTTCTCGCGGACGTGTGCGCGTTTCGTCCGTCGACGACGACGTCGACGACGACGACGATGATGACGACGACGACGAAAAGCTTTTTAATTACAGCTTCGCTCTTTACGAAAGAGAGAGAGAGAGAGAGAGAGAGAGAGACTGACAAACTTATAAATCCAACGAGACGGAATAAATTCGACGGAATTACGAGAGGACGCGCGTCGTACCGTAGAGAAAAAAATTTTGTTCCTCAAAATCGATTCGATTCGATTCGATTCGAATCGAATTTTATTTTAATTCCTTCGTCCTCTCTTCTCATCTCTTCTCTTCTTCGTCTCTTTTTTTTTTTTTCTTTTCTCTTGTTTACTCTTCTTTCATTCTTCACGTTTCATTCGAAATGAAACGAACGTATATAAATTCTCGTTAAACGTTAATATTATATTATTATACCGAGAAAAGGAATAAAACCGAAACAAAACAAAAATGTCGAAGCGAGCAAACGAACGAATAGATAACGAACGATAGAAAACGAACGATAGGGAACGATGAAAATGAGAGCTTGGCACTAGGCTCTCACGAGCTCGTGGCACTCCGTTGTTCCTTTATAAACTAATTAGAGTTAGCTACGCGGACGAATTCTCTACGTGCAGTGCCGTAGCGTGATTCGATAAATCCACGCGACCCCAAGTTAAAATCCACAAGATGCAAAACAACAACGTCAATCTTTACCATTTTACGATTCATGCGAGTACTCGCGTGAATTCTCTCTTCTCCTCTTCGCGAGACCTCGAAAAAAATATTGTAAAGAAAAAAAAAATATATATATATATATATATATATTTAAATACACATCTGTATACTTGTATGTTCCAACATATGACGATTGAATATAAGTAATAACGAGTTAAATATATTATTTAATTAAACGATCCAAAAATAATTTCATAGAGAGAGAGAGAGAGAGAGAGAGAGAGAGAGATGATTTTTTATAAATAAATACCGATCTAACATAAAATATATAAAACATATACCATTCATTCCCAATATTTTACAAAATCCATTTACTAATTATTCCTTCGCGATTTTCTAGGATCATTTTACTTTCTTTCTTTATTTATTTATTTATTTTTATTTTTCATTAAAACGAATAAAAGGGAAAACGATCGATGAAACATACAGACAGACAGACAGACAGACAGACAAACAGGTCGAGACCAATTAGACGGAACAATGTGTAAACACTTAAAATCGTTTGTAATAATAGAATAGACGAGCAGTCTACTGGGAAAGATATGACAAATACATATATATGTTTATAAGTACATAGATACATCCATACATAAATGCATATATATATATATATATGTATGTATGTATGTATGTATGTATGTATGTATATGTATATATAGTTATGAAGATTGCATTGCGAAAGAATTTCATTTTCGTGTTATGAAATTCCATTGGAAACGAACGGATGGATTGTAAGAAAAATAAAAGAGAGAAAGAGAGACTTAATACGATAATGCAATTTTACATAGAATATTAAAAGCAAGCTGCTGTCTGTCCGTCACGAATTAATAATATCAGTTTTCATTAAAAATATCGATATACTTTGTTCCTCCTCGATAACATTCTTGTATCCTCCTTTTCGTCATTGTCTAGTCATTAACAAAACGATTAAAAAAAAACAATGCTCCCCACTCCTTGCACCTTCTTCCTACTCCTATCGATCGAATAAAATAAATCGTGCGATCGAATTAAAAATACGTCATAAAAGAAAAAGAAAAACAAATTCGTAAAAAATGCAAGAGACGGACGATACGAAGTTGAGGCTCTTTGTCCGTCGATAGAAAAAAAAAAAAAAAAACAAATTCTATATCGCCGCTCGATAAGATAAGATGCGAACGAGAAGGGATTGATCGAAGGAATAAAATTTGCAAAAAAAAAATATAAAAATAGGAAATAAAGATTTAAAAATTAAAAAAAAAAAAAAAGAAAAAAAATAATACTCGAAGAGGCAATTAAGAGGATACGAGTAAGGTTTAATGATATTATCAGAATGTCCTCCTCCTAAGGTTTTCCGATAATCAACGAGCTTTTGATCGGATTATCGGAGGAAAGTTTTAGTAGGGAGAGGGGAAGTAGTGTGGCTGCGAAAGGGTGGAAGGGTTTCTCGAGGAGGAAGAGAAAAGAGGGGAGAAGAAAACTTGATGAGATGGCCAAGGGTTACTCCGTCGTCGTCGTTGTCGTCGTCGTAGTACACTTTGAACGACAAGAAGAAAGATAAGAAGGGACAACCTGCGAAGGGCTGACGAGCTACCAACAGCTGAGCCTGTCCTTCTATTCTCTTCTATTGTCTACTCTCAATATGCTCGATTTCATGCTTGTCGTTACATAATATCAATATCGATATATATATATAGTTATATTATAATTAAACCTTAATTCAAGATTCTCGAGTGCTGTCGTGTAAGAAGTAAATTAATTAATTAATCGTGTATAATATTTATACGGAAAGAAAAAATATACGATTCGTTAAATGTTTCATCCTAACTTGATCTTTCTTAATAGTAGTTAGTCGATAATGTTACGTAATTTTTTTTCACGGATTTATATAAATGTATATATATCTTGTAATGTAATAGATAACCTATAATATTTGATCGAACGATACGTTAAATGTTTTTATTCCAATCTCATCGTTTTCGGAAGACCGATCATGCTACGTGAATTTTTTCGTACTTATATATATATATACATAAGAAATTAGTAAATTACGAGAGAAGAGCTTGCTATTTATACTTATATATTATGTCCTGACAATATGATAGATAATGTGTAATTAATGTGTATTTAAACGAACGATGTTAAATATCTCATCCTAACCTTGTTATATATATATATATATATATATATATATATATATATATATATATATATAATTTCTTCAGAATTATTTTCTTTTTTCTTTTCGTAAATTATTTACTCGTCGAAAAATCTATTAACGATATAAACGAAGTGTATAATACGCGTTTATATTTACGAGTTACGAATTAATAAAACGTACATTGACAATTGGTCGTATATATTAAGGATCGATCGCAATAACGTGATTTTTATCTTTAAGAACAAATAGGCGTAGAGATATACGTAAAATATACGTATGCGTGTAATAAAATTGTGTGCCACTTGGTTATACTAACCTCGTGTAATGCGTAGAAAGGTATAAACACAGAAGTAGGAATGACGATTTTGTAAGACCTTAGCTCGGCACTTCTCGGCTTTCATCGGCTCCTCTCGACTCTTCCCGATGAATTTCGTAAGTTCTCGCGGTATTTCGATGCTTCCAATAAATAATGTTCCGATTCGGGGAAGTCGATGTTGTTGTCGTCGTCTTTGTTGTTGCCCTTCTTGTTGTAATTGTAGTTCCTTTTTTTCTTTCATCACCACTCGTCTTCTACCTACAAGAGATCACAGTCCCGTGAACGATTCGTACGCGACACGAGTTTTATAAAGCGACATGCGGTATTTACGTACGCACGTATACGTACACACATTTTATATTTCATATTTTTTTTACTTTTTATATAAATCACCCGAATAATATATTATATAAATATACATATATATATGTGTGTATGTATATATATATATATCGATTAAAGATTATATGTTAAATAACGTTGAAATTTATCACGATACATTGTTTCATATCGAACGAATTACAGATATTTGTAATATTTGTGCTTTTGAAATCTAAACGACGAATTCGACGAACAAATGATACGAGCGTATACCGTCGATAATTAAACACAATAATATCTTGATAATGGAACGAGCGATTGGTGAAAATGTCGGTGGGAGACGTTAGAATTTTTGTCGTCGATTTTTGCGATCGTCGGTTTTTACGGATATACATATATATAAACGAGAGCCGAACGAAAAAAATATACTCGAGCGAGTAAACGATATTTCGATGCGATGGATTATGATTAAAAATTAATATTATCGTTAATAAATCATGCGAATGCGATCGAATCGGCCGATCAATATTTTTCGAAAGCACTCGCGAACTACCCGTCGATCTTCAACTGTTTCCTTTTTCATGACGTAACGTTGGTCAAGCGACAATATCCAACTACCGTAGTCAAGTTGAATACGATAAACCAACAAATAATAATTTTCTATTTGTTATTAACTCGATAATATAAAATTATTATTCGAATATTATTATAAAAAAAGACTAATTTTATCTGCAACACGCTATTTTTATTTATAATATGCTGTACGAAAAAAAATATATGTACAAATATAATGGTATTATAAATTCGGTTATTACGTCACAACGAAAATATGGTGCACCGAGGTCAAGCGAAGTATTTAATAAAACGTCTCTCTTAATTATTATCGGTGCGATATGATAAATAATTCGAGAATTAGAAGCGCGAATAGAAAAAAAATTTTTTCGCTATATATATATATATATATATGTATACGTAGATTATTATTCTTATAAACTCAATTTTATATATCGAGATTATTTTGATCAACGAGGTATGTAGGTACGTTCGAGAAAAAGAGAAACGTTGGAACGTTAGTTTTTGGTCGGTCAAGTTTATGTGCATTTTACGAGATACGATTCGCGTGTAATAATAGAGAGTAGATTACTATCCTAACTTTTTTAACGATCGAATTTACGTTCGCGATCGTGGGCCTCGAATAAAATCAACCACCACCGATCGTGTAAAAAAATCCATGATACGCTTCGCATAATAATTCCTAGTTCGCGTTTATAATTCGTTAAAGCGAATCTTTTTTTCCTTTCTTTTATTTTCTTTCTTTCTCCTTTTTTTTTTTATCAGCGGATTCGACGATACTCTTCAAAATATATATATATTTTCTTTTCTTTTTGATTTTTCTTTGGAAAAATTATAGGAATCCCCTTTACGAATCTAACGTGAATACGCTGCTCTTAATGTTGTAACAATATGACGAAATACAAATCTAAAGTGGATTGAACGCTTTAAAGTGAGCGAGTGGGGAAAGTGAAAGTGAAATTCGCGAGAGTTAATTGAAATCGTTCGACCGTGGATGTGTCGTGTTTCGTGCGTGCGCGTGTATGCGTGCGTGTGTGTGTGTGTGTGTGTGTGTGTGTGTGTGTGTGTGTGTGTGTGTGTGTGTGTGTGTGTGTGTGTGTGTGTGTGTGTGTGTGTGTGTGTGTGATTGTTTTACGTACCTATCGGACGAAATAATGGAAATACATCGTTTCTATCGAACTTAATCATTAATAAACTGTTATAAGTGGTATAGATAAATTATTGTTAAACTAGTTTACGTTCGGATCATCGAATAAGACTTCGTCATCAAAATCCAATCTAATATATATAACCGACGAGCATACTCGACGTGCTTACTTACGTTAATAATTTAACGATTAATGTAAACGCGCATTAATTGGACGTAACGACGCATCCATGGTGTTTCAATTATTTCCCAACGGAATCGATTTTATTTGTTAAAATCGTTCCAATAATTCTAACATAACCATCGATCGTATATACAAAATCATTCGTTAATATTCGTTAATGTTCGTTAAACTTCGTAGAATCGTTGATACGAAAATTATATCAAACGTGTCGTACTTTCGCGCGATTGGTCGAGCCAACGTCCCCGCGTATTTACGAGATCGGAGAGATTAGAGTAATGAAAAAAATAAATAAATAAATAAAATAAAAAGAAAACAAAATGTTGAGACGCAGAATTAAAAAAGAAAAAAAAGGTGATTAAAGTAGTGCGGAGAGGTTGGGCGATGAATTGAATCAGACGAAAGAAAGAAAAGAAAAAAGACGAATGATATATAAAATCGTGATATATAAAATAAAAATCATAAAACAAATATTATAATAATAACAATTTGTATACTTAGATTCGAGATGGTGGGGGGAGTCGTATCGCGTCGAAGGGACGTAGTGATGTTTTGTGGAGTAGGTTGGGGGGGATGGAAGGGGAATAAAGGGAGCTTTACAATATTAATTCGCAATTCGCGACGTTCCAGGACGACGACAAGGATGGTGGCGCCACTTATGCACGTAAACGGCGTCCATAACAATTTTCGTTTCTTTAACGAACGTTCATCAAAACGTCGCTCGACTAATCCGATCGGAGGATCTTTTTTTTCTTTTCCTTTTCTTCTTTTACTTTCCTTTAGTCGTGATTTCATCGTGTTTTAATTTAATGAGTATAGTAACGACGTTTTACGTTTACTCCTTTTAAGTCGTTCCAAGTAATACGATAAGACCGATAAAACAACGTATTTCCATGGTGTTTTCGGTGTATACGTTTTGTGATATGATAACGTTTGTATCGTGCCTCGAATAAGAACGACGAGAGAGAGAAAGAGAGAGAAAGACAGAGAGAGAAGATCGCAAACGTACTTTTTGTGTGCGTCAAAGAAGAAAAATTTAGCAGGCTCGTTAAAAAATCCTACTGTTAAGGTTAGTACTCGAATGAATCTTATTATTTTTGTTTATTTAAAAGATAATACGTTACTCGAAAATATGTAAAATTGTAAATTGATAATACGTAAATTGAAAAAATAATATATATATGTGTGTGTGTGTGCGTATAATTATATATCGTTGAAATCTATTCGTCTACGATAAAAAAATGATAAATCACATGGATCATCAATGGCGTTGCTTCCATTCGAACGGTAGCCATATTTATTTGTTAATTAATTTATTTGAATCTCATACTTTTTTCCACCTCCCTACTCTATTGTTTTTTTTCCCTTTTTTTTTTCTCTCACTCTCTTTCTCTCCCTCTCTCTCACTCTCTCTATCTATCTTTCTCTCGTAATGACACAGAATAGAGAAATAATTCTCGCGTAATTGAAATTGGTACGGATTCGAAAATAGAATTCGAATGAGCATGTATAAAATACGTACGTATGTACGTACATATGTACGTACATACATTAATACATTAATACATACGTACATACATACATACATACGTGTCGTTTGATTAACGACTGTGCTTTTGATATAGAAATTTCATTTCTATACGCTGCTTGTAAATGCGATACTCTATTTATGCGATAATCAAATCACTTTACAGAGTGGTTCTCGATTCAAAGCTTACTCGTTAAACGGAATATGAATATAAGTGTGTGTATATATATGCACTTTATGTACGCATACATACATACATACATACATACATACATACATGCATGCATACATACATACATACATACATACATACATACATACATACATACATACATAAATACATATATGCATACATACATATGTATATACGTATATGTCGTATCTAAATGGTTTGGTATAATTTATAATGAGTGCGAGGTTACACGTTAATAAAATAATGACAAGTAATTGTAGCAAAGGTTAGTCAAATCACTTTACAAAGTGGTTCTCGATTCAAAGCTTACTCGTTAAACGGAATATGAATATAAGTGTGTGTGTATACACATATATATATATATATATATATATATATGCACTTATTACGCATACATATATACAAACATACATACATATGTATATACGTATATGTCGTATCTATATGGTTTGGTATAATTTTTAATGAGTGCAAGGTTTCACGTTAATAAAATAATAACAAGTAATTGTAGCAAAGGTCAAAGCAATGACGATAAGTATATGTATAAGGGGGTATGAAAATCGATATTATTCGTTCGATGCATTTAAGCGCGCGCACGCACGCACACACACACACACACACACACACAGTTCTAATTATTGCATTTAGATAATCGTAATTTAAGATCATATCCGTACAGACAATTCGTAAATTAATTGCGTCATTAGAAATGCGTTGATTAAGTGTCTCTACGTACTTTTGTTATCCGTTTCGTGGATTAGATTTCTTCTTTTTTTTATGGTATATTTTTTTTTTTCTTTTTTACATCGAACGAACGGGTATATATATATATATATATATGTCAATATGAAAATGTGGTAAAAACAAAATATCACGAATTCACTGAACCGCGATACGTGTAAGCGTGAAACGAGCTCAATTACTTTTGAATTTATCAATAAAACTGCACGAAAACCGAATGCGGGTACTACACTATTGGAGTCGTTTAAACAAATAACACCGAACTCAATTCGTTCAAACAAATTAACTCCTCTCTCTCTCTCTCTCTCTCTCTCTCTCTCTTTGTCTGTCTCTCTCTCTCTCTCTTTGTCTCTGTCTATCTCTCTCTCTCTATTTTTCTCTCTGTCTCTGTCTCCGTCCATCTCTATCTATTTTTCTCCCCGGTCTCTCGGTCCCTTTCCCCTCATATTTTCATCTATTTTATCTAATTTGATTCTAGCCGGGCGAAATTAGATGTGCAAGGTGACAAGCTCGTTCGACTAGATTTTTCCTACGTCTAGGAAAAAATTTATGCGATAAAAACCACGAAACCCGTTGGGAAATAAAGAGAGAACTTTTTTTTTTTTTTTAGGTGGTCGTGGCTTATTTTTCTTTTCTCTTTTTCCGTATTTTTTATTCTTTTTTTTTCTTTACTTTTATTTATTTTTATTTTTAAATTCGTCGAAGCTTTTACATTATATATATATATATATATTTATATTATTTTTTTTCCATTTTCGAATATAACAAAGGAAATCGTGCGATTGGAAATGTTTTACGAAATCGATGAATAATACGGATTTAAAAAAAAAAAAAAGAAAAAAAAGAAGATAGAAACTGCAAAATAAAATAAAATAAAATAAAATAAAATAAAATAAAATAATAATAGTAATAAAAATAAATGTCGACTCGCGGCTATCGATAACGAAACGCGTTCGTTGATAATATTTACCTGTAATCGTCACGAACACTCGGCGGACTGCATTCTCTTGTCTTGTAAAGAAGAACAAAAAAAAAAAAAAAAAAGAAAAAAAATGCACACACACTCGCACACACACGCACGTACGCACGCACGCACGCACGCACAGAGCCGGAGAAGAAGAAGAAGAAGAAGAAGAAGAAAAAATAGATTTAAAATGAATTAAGAGAAAATATCAAATCGTCGATGCATGCGATAGTAAAGAGAAAGAGATCGAGAGATAGAAAATGATAAAAAGAGTGAAAGAGGGATATAACGGGAGGGACGAAGGATCGATCCTCTTGTCGAAGAGGAGCTTTCTCAACGATTCGCAAACGTTCGTAGTCTCTACTTCTTGTGTCAGTAATGCTCAAAGTCAAGTCTCACTCGCGATCTGAAATCCAAAAAAAGAAAAAAGAAGAAGAAGAAGAAGCAAACAAAAAAATCGAAAGGGTGTATAATCGGGGGGTGGTCGGGGCAAAAAGTTGACGATGGTGGGTGAAAAGAGAAAAAACACAGAAAGAAAGAAACGATATAAATAAATAAATAAATTAATAAATTAATTGATTAATTAATTGACACTCGCGAGAGATGGGGAGGAAGAGGTCGAAGGGTTTTCTTTAGTCCTTTTTCATTATTTTTTTCTCTTTCGAATAACAACACGGAAGTTATTATTTTGAATAGAACACGATGTATAACACTCACGTGTTAACTATTATTACGATACACTAAAAAACGAAGTCCCTCGATATTTTTTTCTTTTTTTTTTTTATAATATCTCGCGCGAATTATATCTTTTTCGTTCGTATTTTATTTTACTCGTCTATTCTTTTTTTTTTTTTCCTTATCACGTTTTTACTCGTTTCCGTTCGTCTTTCTGTCTGTCTGTCTGTCTGTCCTGTTTATTTTTTTTTTTTTTTATTTTATTTACTTATTTATTTTTTCGTTATTTTTTGTCTCACTATGTGTCTCTCTCTCCACGTAATAAATTTATTTCATTAAGAATTTTCGAACGACACTGTTTTGTCACCATGAGAAACGAAGAAGAAGAAGATGATGATGATGATGATGAAGATGAAGATGAAGATGAAGATGAAGATGAAGATGAAGAATCCATTTACATAAGTATATACGCATGTCCGTGAACGATGCGCAAATGACGCACGAGTCGCGAGGTCAAGATAGAACGAAAAAAAAAAAAAAGCCAACTGCCGTGCGTGTTCTCGTTTAATATTAAAAACTTAACACCCAAAATGCACTACATATCTATGAGTAAATATATATATATATATATATGCATATGGATCGAGTAAAAGTCAATCTTTATGATCATTTAAAAAATCGACGATTTAAATACCACGACGGAACCGACTAAATTCTACCGTTTTCTCACTGAAAAAAAAAAAAAAAAAAAAAAAAGAAAAAAGAAAAGAAAGATTTTACTCGACCGAGTGATAATTCGAAGAATAAAAAACAAAAAAAAATAATTACAATAATAATAGTAAAAAAGGGATTAAGAAAGAAATAAAAGCAAATCTGGAATTTTACAAGGAAAGCGAAGAAAGTGACGCGTGAACAAAAAAAAAAAAAAAGAGAGAAACGCTAGGAAAAGAAAAATAAATAAATAGATAAATTAATAAAGGTAGAAGAGAAGGAGAAGAAAGTCAAGTTAAGTTCACCTTCGAACGTTCATTAAACGTTCTCGACGTCGAGTGTTCACATATCGTTGATTCACCAAATTCTTTAGTCCTCCTTCCTGACAGTCCTTTTTTCTTTATTATTAATTTATTATTATTTATTTATTTATTTATTATTATTATTATTATTATTAGTATTAGTATTATTATAATTATTATTAAGACATAAAATGTCGTTCGCTCGAAAGAAGAAGAAGAAAAGGAAGAAAAAAAAAACAATTCGATTTTTTCACTTGGAAGATAATAATAATTTTTTTTTATTTTTCTCTCTCCACCCCTCCCTCCCTCTCTCTCTCTCTCTCTCTTTCTCTCTCTATCTATCCTTACGTCACAGAACTTGTTGGCAAATTAATCGAAAGCACCACTCATTATTTTTCCGTCTTTTTTTTATTTATTAATTTATTTATTTTTCTCGTTCTCACACAAACGACCGATAGTTACGTATCGAACGAATAAACGACACGAAACTAATTAACTAACTTATAAACGAACGAACCAACGATTGATTGATTGATTGATTGGTTGGTTATTACAAAAAAGAAGAAGAAAAAAAAAAGGGGGAGGAAAGAAAACAGTAGAACGAAGACGAAACTGACGAAAATCCCATCCGAATAAACCGTGCGCGCCGAGGATCGGGCGGTGACTGAAACCGCCGGTCTGTCTTGCTCTCTATCTTCCTCTCACTTTCCCCCTCCCCCTCCCTTGGCCGCGTTCGCGCCCTCTTTATCTCTCTCTCTCTCTCTCTCTCTCTCTCTCTCTCTCTCTCTCTCTCTCTCTCTCTCTATCTCTATCTCTCTCTATTTCTTTCTCTCTCTCTTTCACATACACAGTCTCACCCTTTACCTCGATACTACCCCCTCCCTTCAAATCTCTCTCACTCTCTCTCTCTCTCTCTCACACACACACACTCTTTTTTTTCTATTTCTAACACGTATATCTTTCTCTTTCTAACATTGCCTTA
>OU427002.1:1839264-1841764 GCA_911387935.1 Dolichovespula saxonica
TTTTACGCGAATTAACTCGATCGATCTTTGTTATTATTATTATTATTATTATGAAAAATAATGAGAAAATCGTTTCTATTTAATGTAAAGAAAAAAAGAAAGAACAAAGAAAAATATTTATGATGGAAAGTATCAATCGATTTTCATTGGTATTAATTAACAGGGAATGTTTTCATTGGGATTAATTGATAGGAGAAACCAAAAAAAAAAAAAAAAAAAAAAAGAGTAAGAAAAATAATAATCCACGAAATTTGTCTACTCCGTTAAAATTTCTTACCGTATCTTTCTTCTTTTCCGTGTCCTTTTTTTTTGTTTTTTTTTTATTTTGTTTGTTTTACGCATTACGTAGAACGTATCGAAAGTTTCCAGGTGACAAACATTGAAGAATCGATTAATCTCTCGAGGGGAAACTTTTTTGAGTTAATTCTTTTTACTTTTATTTTCTTTTCTTTGCTTTTCTTTTCTTTTTTCTTATTTTTTTATTATCTTTGTCTGTCCGATCGCGAAACCTGAAAGAAAGCCTAGAGAAAGAGAGAGAGAGAGAGAGAGAGTGAAATTCTTTGGTTAACCATAATTTGTATGGTATATATAATAATAAAAAAAAAAAAAAAATATATATATATAACAAAAAAATAAAGTATCTATATTTCTTACGTAGTAACATTGCAGCATAAGATTCGTATACGAAATACGTAACATTAAGGGAAAAGCGCGCAAGGAATTTCACCTTACCACCACCAACCACCACCACCCCTTGTATTGTATTCTACGTAGATAGTGGATATCTTTTTAAAGGAAGACAAAAACTCTTTAAAAAAAAAAAAAAAATAATCCTACGTCGTTCACATCGTCCCGTTTTGTTGTCCCATAAATTTACTCTTTTATTTTTATTTTGTTTTATTTCGTTTTATTTTTTGTTCTTGCCTTTTTATTCCTTTCACTTTTCATTTTTCATTTTTCATTTTTCATTTTTTTTTCATTTTTTATTATTTCTCTTTTCTCTTTTCTTTTCTTTTCGTTCAAGTTTTTCAGTAAAAGGTTCGTCTCTACCTTTTCCTTTTTAAAAGGGAGTTTGTTGTACTCTCGTGAAATTTAATCTCGAACTTCCCGAAAGGAGATAAAGCTTACTTGTTATATTCTCTGCATTCTCTCTCTCTCTCTTTCTCTCTCTCTCTTTATTTCTTTCTTTCTCTTATTCATTGGCCACAGAACGAAAAAAAAAAAAGAAAGAGAGAGAAGAGAGAAAAAACTTGCATTAAAATTTGCAACGATCGAATTTTTCACGTCGAACGACTTTCCCGTTCGAATAAAAACTAATCGAATGGCTACGTTTCACCGGGATTATCGTCAAACCTCTCGCGATATCACGAAATAGAATGTTACGATGCGAGCGCGCGCGCGCGTGTGTGTGTGTGTGTGTGTTTGTGGTGTGTGCGGGTAGTTGGGGGTCACGTGATTCTCGTGAAAAATAATAGGTTCGAAGTTGGACAACGCCCACAATATTCACACACTCACACACACAACACACGTATGCACACACACACACACACACACACACACACACACACACACACACACACACACACACACACACACACACACACACGTTCATACAGGATGGATCAAAAGTTCTTAGACTCGCTCGAAGTATCATCTACGAAAACCTACATAGATGATTTTCATAATCGATTACTATTTCCCCACCCCCCAACCCCTTCGCCACCCCACTCTCATCCCCCTCTATGTATTTTTAAGAACTTCCATTCGTAATTTCACGTTAAAGTAACACAAAAGAAACGAACGAACAAAATTAGTCTTATTAGTTTCGAAAAAGGGTGCATCGATTTTAAAAAAAGGAAAAAAAATGTAAACAGGAAAGAAAAATTCATTTATAAACTTTAGACACACCCCGCGTATGCATGTATGTACGTACGATCGTATTTATATATTATCGCCCAATACAAAAATGTTATTATTAATGTACGTTTCTTTTTTATTTTTTTTTTTTTCTATTTTTATCATTATTATTTTTTTTTTATATATATAATCTCCCCCCTCTCTCTCTCTCTCTCTCTCTCTCCCTGTAAATGTATAAATTATTTGTATTGAATGGGGTACATATATAAAGAACAATTTATATAAAAGAAAAAATATATAAAATAATTTATAAAATATAAATATATATATATATATATAAATAAAAAAAATGTATATAAAATATATAAAAAAAAGAAAAGTAATTCTCGTTTTTAGTCGATCGTTATACGATGATCTGTATACGGCAACAAAGGACATAGTACAAGGGACACGTTTCACCGACATATAGGACCACTTACTGCACTATGGTGTTTTACCATAGGACAAACTTTCTCCCTAACTTTACGCAACGCTTGCGCTTTAATCAAGGAGAACGAGAGACAAGCCGTGATGCCGGTTATTCAGAAAGACGCGACGAGCGAGCCTACGTCTAATCATGAATATTCATGGGGGTTGGTAGCGA
>OU427002.1:1846764-1849349 GCA_911387935.1 Dolichovespula saxonica
ATCTAATTTATGTTGAAAAATCAAAGATAAGCATGCTCGTATTGTATCCTTCATTTTTTATTTTGAATCTTTTTTTTTTCTCTTTTTATCTCTTTTTTTTCCCCCTTTCATTTTTATTCCCGTTACCCTTATTTATTTGTATTTTCATTTTTATTCCTTTTTTATCATTTTTTTTCTCTTTTTTTTTTTTTTGGTCTCTCATCTGGACGAAGCATCGCGAGCATTGAAAAAACATTGCAGTCGTCGCAATAAATTCTTTTCTCTCTCTCTCTCTCTCTCTCTCTCTCTCTCTCTCTCTCTCTCTCTCTCTCTCACTCTCTCTCACTCTCTCTCACTCTCTCTTTCTTTATTTTTCTATACCCTCTGACTTTTTTTCAAACTTTTACCTTTCTTCTCTCTCTTCCTCGCGAAGACGAAGGAACATCGCGAACATCGAAAAGGCCATTGCAGTCGTTGTAATACATTCTTTTTATTTCAATTTTGTTTTTTTTTTTTCTTTTTTTTAATGGGTGGGCGGGGATAGTCTTCCTTTTTTCCCTTTTCTTTTCTTTTTTTTTTTTTTTTAGATCCATCCTTCTCATCCCGCGATTTAATTAAACCCCCCCGATGTTACCCGAGGAAGGAATTAAGTACGCGTTTCTTTTGATAACGGAAAGGAGGGTGGGAGGAGGGAGGGAGGAGGGAGGGAGGGAGTTAAGGGTAGGAGCTGTGAATCGAAGGTTCTATTCGTTCGTCTCTCGATAAACTCGAGATTCTCGGTGTCGGTGTACAAAAGACGCGTTTCGAGTTTCGACGAGCGAAACTATGTATATATATATGTATATGTATATGTATATGTATATGTATATGTATATGTATATGTATATGTATATGTATATGTATATAGAACGTTCGAAGTACGAACTTGTAGGTGTACTCTTCCTCTCTCTCTCTCTCTCTCTCTCTCTCTCTCTCTCTCTCTCTTTTTCGCTCTTGCTCTTGCTCTAACTCTTTTTCTGTCCCTCTCATTGGACGAGAACTGACGAGCATGGTAAATAGACTTTGAGTTTCTAATTAAATTCGCTGGCCGTCAAATCGTTACCACGATGTACTTTCCACGTTTCGTAGATATTCGTGTATATGTCTTTACCTATACATACATACATACATTTATATATATCTGTCTGTCTGACTGTCTGTCTGTCTGTCTGTCTGTCTGTCTGTCTGTCTGTCTGTATCTATCCTATATGTGCGAATATATAAACGCTTTTAAGCGTTATATACAAGCATTAGAGGCTTCACGTGAAATTTGCGTCGAACAACACATTCAGAAAACCACTTGAATGTCATCAGACTGTTTGCCCTTGGTAAACTGCGGAAGATCTCGATTTTAATCGACCGTTTCGATTTCTAACCCTTTCCCTTCCTTATTCTCTTTTTTCTCCCCTTCCTGTATCACTCTTTTTATTTTTTCTTTTTTTTTTTTGTTATCTTCTTCATCTAATCGAAAATGAAATTTGTAATTATCACGGTGACAGAAACGAACGAGAAGGATAGGAAATTAAAGGAAATGGAGGAAGGAAGTAGAGAAAGAAAAAAAAAAGAAGTTTTAAACGCGAGGACCTTTTCACGGTCATCTGTAAGATAAAATAAAAGAAAAGAAAAGAAAAGAGAGAGAGAGAGAGAGAGAGAGAGAGAGGTGGAAAAAGCAGTTGGTCCGTTCGAAATGATGAAGGATAACTATGATAACGTAGTACGTGACGCTTCGAGACAAAGTCAACAAGTAGAAGAAGATTTCTATCTGTTCGTTCTCACAAAGAGAAATACTAGATGGATAGTGGAGTGAAAGAGAGATAGAGAGAGATAGAGATAGAGAGAGAGAGAAGAGAGAAGAGAGGGTGGAAATGGGTGGATGTATAATTTAGTCGAGTTTTCACGAGCGACATTGTTATAACAAAATCCTATCGAGATCTTCCTAAATCTCGACATTTTCCTCGGGAATAAATACTCGTATAGAACGTATAAACGTATATATACGTTGATACAACGGATAACACGTTTATGGAATACGTAAATACATATACATATCTATATATACGAATACATACACACACACACACACACACACACGCACGCGCGTACACACACCATATACATAGATACATATGTATGTACGTGTATATATATATATATATATATATACATACGTAGACGATGTCGCGTGATAAACGACTGTTGGGTGACCCGTTTTGATAACGCAATGTAAAAGACGTAACAGTCGTTCGCAATGTTACGGTGGATGAAAAGAGAAGGAGACAGGAAAACTGGTGGGAGAGGTGAGAGAAGAGGAGTAGAAGGAGGAGGAGGAGGAGGAGGAGGAGGGATCAGAATCGGTGGTTGCGAGACGGAAAGGGTGCTTTCAAAATGCATTGTGTATTCCAACGCAGAGACTACAGTTGCAGTGTATACAACGAGGTCACAGTAGCAACATACCAATTAGCCGTTTTGCATGGCGAGCCATACCGAACCAGAGGTGCATATACATATATATTTATGTGTGTCTGTGTGTCTGTATATGTGCGCGCGCGCGTGTGTGTGTGTGTGTG
>OU427002.1:1849549-1869549 GCA_911387935.1 Dolichovespula saxonica
AGAGAGAGAGAGAGAGAGAGAGAGAGAGAGAGAGAGAGAGAGAGAGAGAGAGAGAGAGGGATAGCAATGGACACGGTGGGAAGTAATATAATGTCGATAATTATTCAAAATCATTTATGATATTTCGACGAGAATCTCGAAGGAGGAACGACATTTTGAAAATTGTTGTTTTTACCGGTCGATTAATTTGTCAGTGAGAGAGATAGATAGATATATAGATAGATCTTTTGAAATTAGATGTCGAACGTTTAAATTTAATATGCTACTTGTCTTGATGCGATTCGTGAAAATTTAATGATTCCGTAATGAATGATCGTGGACTGAACGATTATCAGTGTACATACGTTTATATAATATATATATATATATATATATATATATATATATATATATATATATATATAATATTTTGAAAGGGATAAGTGACGGATGAAGTGACGTTACACATGATATCGTAATTCATGTCCCGTTGCAACGTAATAATTGAATCGATGGACGTGTGTAATAAATAGTCGAACTAATCGACGTAATGTTACTTTCTGTCGTATGGAGTGAATAATCGATCTTAAAACAATCGGATTACAACTTTCTCGATAATTCTATTTTTTTTTTGTTTGTCCTTTCTTCGTTCTATTTTTTTTTGTCCTCTTCTTTTCAGTCTCATCGGCGTTAAGCCTGCGTGATATTACGGGTGATATGAGAACACGAGAGAAAGAGGAGGGAGGAATAATTATTATTATTTAAAAAAGAATAATAAATAAATAAACAAATAAATAAATAAATAAAAAAGAAAAAGAGGAAGAGTCTAAGGTATACGTTTCAATAAAAGAATATTCGATTCGGTCTTTAATATCACTCGGAGTGAAACATTCGGACTTGCGCCCTTGCGTTCAACGGACGCGTAATTTCTCGTGAAAAGGAAGGAAGGAAGTAGAAGGGAAAAGAAAATAATAATAACGATAATAAATAAAAAAAAAAAAAGAATAATGAAAAAAAAGACGGGAGAAAATCGTTGAAAAGGGGCGATCGCGCGAATTCGAAATCGTATCACGATTCGAGAAATGACAAAACTTTGTCGGGCTTTGGCGGGTATATACTTTGAAACGAATCAGATTCGTGGAATGCGAATATTGCATTAGAAGGCATTCGACGGTGCAACGTCGCGTGGTGTGTGATACTCGAAGCGCGATCTTCTCGAAAACGTTTGAAAATGCGTTCGTTGATGCTCTGATGTCGTTGGTACCGGTATCAGTGCTGGTTCTGGTTCTGGTTCTGGTACCTAGTGCTGGTTCTGGTCTTGGTGCTGTCTCTCTCTCTCTCTCTCCTTCTCTCTCTCTCTCTCTCTCTCTCTTTCTCTCTATAGAATGCAAAACGCGAGTCGATTCGAACGATTTCTACGTACGTACACCATCTCCGCTTCGGAAACAGTGTCATCGAATATTTACTGGGACAAACCATGTTTCCGACTCTCTCTCTCTCTCTCTCTCTCTCTCTCTCTCTCTCTCTCTCTCTCTCTCTCTCTCTCTCTCTCTCTCTACTTGCACTCTCTTTCCCTTCTTATTCAATTTAAACCCGTCGAATTCTCCTAATCGAGAGACGATTTTCTCATATCTCAATTACCCTCAGATACTATAAAGCTTCGAGCTTGTATGCGTGTAATGTATGTAATGTATATATGTATGTGTGTATGTAATGTACATGTGTATATATGTGTATGTATGTGTGTGTGTGTATGTATACTGATCATTGAGTTAATGTAGAATGAACTACTATTATTGTACTCAATGTACGACGGTTCGTTGAAATGTAAAGAACGGAGAATCTTACGTGATTGATTAATTAATTAATTGATTGATTAGTCGAATTTATATTTATGAGACGATAGGAAGAAGGTTTCTCGGTGATATTATTAAAATTTAATGATTATTTCTTTTATATATATATATATATATTTTTTTTTTGTGGGGTGGTGGGGGAATTTTTTCTTGCTTTTTTCTTCCTTCCTTACTTTTCTCGAGGGAGAATGAGCTTGCACATAGTTTTACGATACGACGATGATAATAATTTGGTTTAAACGAGGTCACGAAAACAAAGAAAAACAGAAAAGATTGTACAAAAAAGAGAGAGAAAGAAATGCATGCCTTTATATTACGAAACGTGAATGATCGAGATATACATATTGAAATTCGCGTGGGAATGATATTGATTTGAAAAAAAAAAAAAAAAAAAAAAAGAAAAGTACAAAAAAGAAAAAATAATAAATAAAAATGTAGTCACTGGTTACATCGTTTAATCGATATTTCACCTATATTTCTCTAATTTCCCGATAATTCGTGAATTATTTCCGTAAGAATGATTCTTTAATGATTCGTCATCGAATACCCCCTCCCCTCTCTCTCTCTCTCTTTCTCTCTCTCACTTTGAAAGCATTTAAACTATCGTCGAAAGTATCGGCTTTTCTCCTTCTCCTTCTTCTTCTTCTTCTTCTTCTTCTGCTTGACTGATACGAAAATGCTTCTCTCACTTTGTTTTTATTTATAGTAGGAATTTTCATTTTTTTTTTTTTTTATATAAGAATGAAAGAAGGAAAGAGAGAGAGAGAGAGAGAGAGAGAGAGAGAGAGAGAGAGACCTTCCAGTCACTTTTTGAGATAAACGATGATCGAGAACGATCAGGAGAGTGACGCGAAACGAAGGAAAGAGAGAGAGATATATATAAAAGAAAAAGATAATAAATAAAAAAGTAAAAAAGAAAAAGAAAAACACACAAATAAAAATAAAACGAGGTAGCGAGAACTCTCTTTTTCTTTAGATGCTTTAGCGAGATGTGTCTCGTTGTTCTAAACTCTCGTCAAAGAGCAGCAGCCACTAGTCAGTATATATGTGTATATCTGTGTTTGTGTGTGTGTGTGTGTGTGGTGTGTGGTGTGTGGTGTGTGGTGTGTGGTGTGTGTGTATTTTTCTCGTCGTTCGATGTAAAAACACAGCGATGTGTTGTATCAGGGGGGTACGCTCTTGCTATGTGTGTTCTCCTTGTTTTTGTTTATATATATATATATGTTTGTGTGTGTGTGTGTGTGTGTGTGTGTGAGTAGGTGCCTGTCGAGTAAATAGTAACTGCAGGGACGTCGAGTGGTATTATATCTTGAACGATGGTTTATCGTTATGAAAATTGCGCAAAACATTCCCCAGTCATTCTCGTATCTTCTATCTACCATCCAACATCCATTCTTCTTCTTCTTCTTCTTCTTCTTCTTCTTCTTCTTCTTCTTCTTCTTCTTCTTTTTCTTCTTCTTCTTCTTCTTCTTCTTCTTATTATTATTATTATTATTATTATTATTATTATTATTATTATTATACTTCTTCTTTTTTTGTATTCTTCTTCTTCTTCTTCTTCTTCTTCTTCTTCTTCCTTTTTTTTCATATTCTTCTTTTTCTTCTCTTTCTATTTCTTTTTTTTCTTTTTGGTTTTTCTTTATCACGAAAACCAACGACACGTATCGACATTATCGATATTTCAAATTTCCGATGAAACAAAATTAACATCGACGAGGATCAAGCGTGGAGGAGGGGTTGGACAAAAAATTACTCGTCGATTCTCGAATCCAATGTCGTCTAAAATCGAATGATGATTCGACGTTTAAAATATAAATAAATAATAATAATAATGCTGATGATGATGATGACGATAATGATAATAGTAATAACATCGCCGATCGATGGAAACCTCGAGAAATATATCTAATTGAGTTGAACGAGAAGGAACGAAAAATAATAATAATAATAAAAAAAAGAAAGGATGAAAATAAAAATGAAAATAAAGATATTAATAAAAATAAGAATAAAAATAAAGAGTAGAAGAAAGAAAATCGATGTCACTTAGAAAAGGAGACATTTCGTGGGAGATAACATGTTAGACACGGTGAACTGTTATACACCATCACGAAAGAGAGAAAGAGAGAGAGAGAGAGATTGAGAGAGAGAGAGAGAGAGAGAGAGAGAGAGAGAGAGAGATTGAGAGAGGGAGAGGAAACGGTTTCCTGTCAGGAATATCACGCAAGATATTCCGAGCTTCCACGTAGGTTCTCCCGGCACGTAGCACGACCTCTCCTAGAGATATAGCTTCGTAGACAACACACGTACGCGTTTACATGAGAACAAGGAAGTATATATGGTAAAGGAAAGGGGTGAGAGAGGGTAGAGATGGGGTTGAGAAAGGGTAGAAGGAGAGAGATAGAGATAGGAGAGAAAATAAAAAAGGATTGCGAAGGCCGATAGGATAGGGGATAGGAGGGTGGGGTGGGTAGTGGGGAGGGATATACACCCTCTCTCTCTCTCTCTCTCTCTCTCTCTCTCTCTCTCCCAAAAGATACTCGCTCGCATGCTCCTCTGCTTATCCGCTTTCTTTCTGCAAGACAATTTTCACTCTCGCGCTTTGTGATTTAGCGTCGAACGTGGCTGGTTGGTCCACTGTTGAAGGAAGAAGGTTCTATGCATATTTTATTTGAACGAAGAAAAGAGAGAGAGAGAGAGAGAGAGAGATTGATAGATGGATGGATGGATAGAAATGGAGGGAAATATTAAGTCATGTATATATATATACATACATATATATTTTTGTATTCCTTGTTTTTTTATTTTATTAATTTATTTATTTATTTTTGAAAATTAATATATACGATACAATGCAAAGTGATTTGCATTGCATTGTATTTTTTTTTTTTTTTTTTTGTAATTCAGATCACTCTTATAATTACCGAGGACACGTATGCATAGGTATTCAATTTTAACAAACGAACATGTAATAAACTCTTTTTAATTTATCTATCTCTATCTCTATCTCTATCTATCTATCTATCTATCTATCTATCTATCTATCTTTATCTCTCTCTATCTATCTTTTTTCACATATATTTCATCTAATAAAGCTGTCTTCGAATGTTTCCCCGCATACCATACGTTCTCTCTTTTTATTTCAAGTAGTTTCCACAACGGGCTAGCATTACCACCACCATCATACCACCACTACCACCATGAACCACCAACCACCCTATACCATTGTACCACCACCGATACACAAGCCGTCCTACAGAAAAATTCACGAAATAAAATGTTTCTCGAGAACGGATGACACACCAGAGTAGGAGTAGGAGTAGGATGCTTATCGTAAAACGTTTATTCGATTTTCTTTTCTTACTCTGCCATAGACACGCTTGTTTCTGTTCAGGCACGTACTAGTATACGAATGTTAGCTTTCGTTGGACGGTTCGATGATTAGAATCGATACTGAAGGATTTTAATGCGATCCTAAAAGCAATAGCAACGGCAACGACTACTGAAGCAGCAGCAACGACAAACAACGGAGACGATAACGGAATCAGTAATAACAGCTCTATATCGCGATTAAAAGTGGGGTAGCTTTCGATAACTCGAGGGAAAAAATAAAAATAAAAATAAAAAAAAAAAGAAGAAAAGAAAAAGGAAATGGAAAAGAAGAGAGGATAGAAAGAAAAAAATAAAGAAGCAAAACGATTCACTATGATACTTACGGTGAAGTATTTGACCCGTGGAGCGTTAATTTTCTGAAGCAATAATCCAAGGATATACAAATAACAGGGAATAAATATGGTCGATCCTTGAAGATGTTCCTCCTGTGTAAATTGACTTTTATAGCATAGAAGTGATTTATTCGTTGAAATTAATTTTGCCCGGCTCCCTTTCCATCTATCTTTTTTTTTTTATTTTTATTTTTATTTCTGCTGCTTCTGTTTTTTTTTTTTTTTTTTTTTTTTTTTTTTTTTTTTTTTTTTTAGGCGACTCACAGTCACGCAGGGTCTTCTTAACACGTCGTATTCACACGCACGCACGCGTGTTTTACTTACTTTTTACACGGTCGCAAAAACCACACGCTAATTAGTCCGCGAAAAAATGTCACGAAGGACGCGTGTATTTTTTTCGAAATTTTCATTTTTTCTTTCCTTTTCTTTTTTTTTTTTCTCCCTCAATTTTCCTCATCGCATAAATTTTTTCCTTTTATACTCGTTCATTGAATAAAATATTTTTGGCGAATGAATGCATTTTATATATTTCAAATTAAATTTCTTATAGCGTCCACGTTAATACGACACGAGTTACATATATTTATGTATGTATATACGAATATATGCACGGAGAGACAGACACTTTTTGTGAATCAATTTTTACACGACTCTTTCGTATCTCCCTTCTTTTCTTTTATTTCTTTTTTATTTGTTTTTTCTTTTCTTTCTTTATTTTTTTTTTTTTTTTTTTTTATTTGAAAGGATAGTAGAGATACGCATCTCCACCGGCATGGAAAAGAGACCCAGGTGTATCTTTTCTCGTTTTTTCGAGACTGGCTTATAATTTTGCAATCTGAACGAGAAAGAAAGAGAGAGTTACAGAGAGATAGAAAGAAAAAGAAAAACTAAAAAGAAAAAAAGAAATGAAAAAAACGAAGAAGAAGAAGAGGAGGAATTAACCGAAGAGAGGTTTGGGGAAAAAAAAAGTTTATCGATCTATCGTCGATGTGATCTCATGGTAACATTTTAGTCCGATCTAGGGATATTCGATGGATTCGTGAATGGGGTGAAAGGGGAGGGTTGAGGCTCGTCGAACGGACGAAGAATCGATCGACAGTTCGAACGATCGATCGATCGATATTCGATCGTATTTCTTTTCGTTCGTACTACATAAACAACGTAAACTATGTCATCTCGTTTACCAATCTTTGTTCAGGGTAGTAGAGACAGGTAGTGGCGAGGGGTGATAAAGGAGGAGGAGGAGGAGGAGGAGGAGGATGATGAAGAGTTGTGAGGAGGGAGGTGGGAGGAGGGAGTTGGAACAGGTCGTGGTACAGTATATCGCATGTAACTATTACATGGTGTTCTGTTCGCGGGATGTAACATGAACGAAATTAGTGCCTTTATCGGTCTATTTCGATTGCTATTGGAATTATCTGCTTTGGTATAACACACACACACACACACACACAGACACACATACACACACACATATACACCATTTAGTAGCGTAACACCGATGGAAATCAGATATGTCTCTCTGTTGCGTTGAAACCATTCCGCGGGTAAAACAGATACGGGTGACAAACACGGAGGGGGTTTCGTTCTATGTCAATCAATTTCTGTTGTTCACCGGGCAATAAGTAGTAGTAGTTCACTTGCAATCACCCCTTTCGATCGATTATCCATAAACGTGACGTAAATAAAACCGGCTAAACGCGAAACAGGGTGGTGATATGGTGGTGTTCAATATCGCGGATCCGCGATTCCACTTCTAATATCTTATGGGAAGGGGAAGTAGGGACAGGTGGAAGATGAAGAGAGACAACGTGTGGCTCGTTAACTCGTCGATCAACCCTCTCAACCCCACCCCCATCCACCCATTCTTCACCCTACTACACCGATTTGATAATACGAATAATTATTTCGTTTCAGTGTTATACTCGAACCGAAACGATCCTCCAATTTTTTAGATTTTTATCCTCGCTTTTTTTTTCTCAATTGAGAGATTTTTAAAAAATTCTATTTTCTTTATTTTTTTTTTTTATTTTTTTTTTCGAAAAGAAAATATTCCAACCCAACTACGCGTTTCTTCCGAGATTAGAATATCTGAAGTCCTCGCGTAACGCGATTTATATAATGCGGCATTTCACCGTGGCGCGGAATATCCGCGTCATACACACACACACACACACACACACACACACGTTTGGTATAAGAAAGTGGGTAGTGGTAGTGTTGGCGGGGTGGAGTATAAGAAGGGATAGGAGAAACTCACCAATACTTTTATTTTATTTATTTATACACACACTCACATACATACATACATATATTTACACACACATACGTACGTACAAATATTGAAAAATAGCAAAACGATAATAATTCCCAGAAATTTCAATAAAACCACGTTCCGAACGTGGACGCGCGTTTTTCCCGTTTCGAAGGAAGAAAGAAAGAGAGAGAAGAAAAAGAAGAAAATAAGGAATCTAAAGAACGAGAGGAAACAAATCCTGAAGTATTCTTATAGCGGGGCTGGTTGTACGTTTGAGGAAACAAAAAAAAAACAAAAACAAAAACAAACAAAAAAATGTGTCACCGACCGAGAGGGTGACATTACTTAGATATTATGGCGGGTGTGGTAGGGGTGGTTGGTTGGTTGATAGAAGGGTTGAAAAGAAAAATGTCCTCCCGAGTTAAAGCGGAATATCATCGAGTCTAGCGCAACGGACTCGCGTTTCCCAAGCGATCTTTCGTTTTTCTTTTCGAGTGTGCTCTCGTTGATGGGGATGGGGATGGAATGAGGATGGAGGGGTGGAGGGTGGAGGTCGGTGAGACGAGGAAAAAAGAGCGAGAGAGATAGAGATAGAGATAGAGATAGTGAGATCGAGAAGGATAGGAGCTGCTTTTTGGTCGGGTTAAGTGGGATTGAGGGAGAGGGTGGAATGATAGTAGGGGGTAGGTAGGGAATGGACAGGAAAAGCTACGTATAGTTTGGGACGGGGGTGGTGGGAGAGGGGTGTTAAAAAAGCGGCCTGGCTCCTTTTCTCCTTGTTGTTTGTCATTAAAAAGTCCAATGGAACAATGCCGTGGCATAAAATTCGCTTGGCTAGCAGGTTCGGCCGTTAAATATTTATGAGTAAGTACTCTGCTTCTTCTTCTTCTTCTTCTTCTTCTTCTTCTTCTTCTTCTTCTACTTCTTTTTTCTTTTTCTTTCTTTTTTTTTCTTTCTTTCTTTTTGCTTCTTACTTTTTTTTTTCTCTTCTACTTCTTCTTTTTTTTATTCTTTTTTTTTTTTTTGCTTTCTTTCGTTTTTTCTCTCTCCGTGAAGCAGGACCTAAGTGAAGGTTTAACACCTATCGCGTTCGGAGAGGGGGGAGGGGAGAGGGGAGGGGTTATTTGTCAGATTTATTCGTTAGAAAAATGATAAGCAAGAAAGTAGGGTAAGTTAAGTTAGGTTACTGCGACACCCAAGCTTTCGGGTGCTTCGTACATACGTTAGGTTCTTTTCCCTTTTGTAAAATTCCGACGAGCTTTCTTTGCTCCTCTCTGTTTTCTTTTTTTTTTGCCTTCCTTTCTTCCTTTGTCGTTAATATTTTTCTGTTTTTTTTTTCTTTTCTTTCTTTTTTTTTTTTTACCCGTTGAAAATTAGAATTCTTCTTCAGATCGGTCCATTTCATATCCTCGCAAAGTATATTTATTACGCTTTATGTGTATGTATGTATATATATATGTATGTATTTGTCTATTGGATTGCGAAACGAGCGTGGAATGTTTATTTCGCTTTTGATACTAATTAATTGTTCGTTCGTGTTGCAATTAATTTTCATATGGTGAATATGGATTCACATATTTTTACTTAAAAAAAAAAAAAAAAAAAAAAAAAAAAGAAAAAACAAGAAAGAACGTGTATATATAAATACATGTATGTGCGAATAATAGTATGAATATAAAGTGATATTCTTCATCATCATCATCATCACGAATTACTTGTTGATTTATGTAACAATTAACTTCGTATAAGATGTAGGTTAATGCTTACTAAAAATAAAAATAAAAAAAAAATATATATATATATATATATATATATATATATATATATGTGTGTGTACATGTAAATAAACATGAATTAGTATGAATATAAAGTGTTACGGCTCTCTGTATTGAAACAAATTACTTTTCGATTCTCTCCTAATAGGTATTATTTTCTTCGCGATTATACACCAATACCCCGACCCTGGATTCTCGTTTTATCGTATTAATCCGGGTCAAAGGAGGGTCGATAAAAGGAAAAAAAAAAAAAAAAAAAAAAAAAAGGAAAAGAAAAAAGAAAAGGAAGACGAAAACGAAGACTTAGACGAAGAGGAAGAAGGAGAAGAAATGAAAGAAATGGCTTGCCTTTGTTGAGGAGCGGGAGAGGGGGGAGGTGATAGAAGAGGGGGCGGTATAATGGGGTTCGTTTGAAACTCAGGATGAATATTAATGCATTTGCGGTTTGTTAGAGGAGTTCGATCGGCTTTACTCCTTCTTCTTTGCAACGCCCACTACTTCCCCCTCCCCTCTCCTCCCCTCCCCTCTCCTCCCCTCCCCTCACCTTCCTCCCTGTCCCCGTCGTTCCTTTCTTTATTATTTTTTTTTTTTTTTTTTTTTTTTTTTTACTTCATTCTCTTGTACATTATCATCGAGAACTTTATTCGCGAACGCGCGAGTAATTTAATTAATTCCAATTTGTCACCCGAGATATAATACTCGAACGTAGTCGTTTATAGTAGTAGTAGTAGTAGTAGTAGTAGTAGTAGTAGTGGTAGTAGTAGTAGTAGTAGTTCGTCGAACTGTTGGCCCTACTTAATTTTATATTCCTCGAAGAAAGATTTTCGAGTAATAGTAGTGGGCCTTCATCGGAGAGCACACTCCACTTAATGGGTTGCTGACTTGGTAATTGCCGGTAGAGTACTACGTAATTTAGTCGTCCGTAACAAAGAGAGGAGAATATATTACCCCTACCCCCTCCCCACCCTTATACCACCCACCTTCACTCTCTTTCTCCGTCTCTTTCTCTCTTTCTCCGTCTCTCTGTGTCTCTTCCTCTCCTCTCCCATCACCTTTCTCACACGCTCTTTCGCATCTCTCTCTCTATCTTTTAAGTTAGGCCCTATTTCTCGAGTTTAATGGAAAGGCAAATAAGAAAAATAAGGCACGGTTGGGTAATGGCTCCAGTTTACTCTATGAATACGAATGAACGTTACGTAGAACACGCATCCAAATATTACCCTACAAGTACTTATTTACATACAACCCTTCTTTCCACCTCTTCCACCATCACCACCATCACCACCACCACTTCTTCTTCTTCTTCTTCTTCTTCTTCTTCTTCTTCTCTTTTCTTTTTCTATTTCCTTCATTTTTTGTCGTCTTCCTCTTCCTCCTCTTTTCCTCCCCTCCCCACTCAAAAATCTTCCGCGATGTCTAACGTAATCATCAATATTCTCATTCTATTTCATCTCGATCGGCTAAGAAAACTTTTCTTCCTTTTTTTCTTTTTTTTTTTTTATTTTTTTATTTTTGTTTTCTTGTTGTTCGTTCGTTCGTTCGTTTATTGTTTTATTTTATTTTTTTTTTTTGTTTCGAATTCAAATTCTTTACTCCACCTTGATATGATACACGCCTGTCGGGTTAGGGAAGGGAATGGTAGATGAAATTTAATATCTCGATTTGACATGCAAATTAGCGTTATATTCGAATTACGTGTTGAAAGGACCGAGTTAAAAGTAAAAACAGAGAATGGATAAATAAATAAATAAATAAATAAATAAACAAACGAACAAATAAATAAATAAATAAATAAATAAATGAAAGGAAGAGAGAAGTAAAAGAGAAAAAGAAACATATTCAAAAGAAGGATAAAGAGGAGATAAAAAAAATAGAGGAGGGGGGAGTGGGGTTGGGGTTTTGGGTTGGGGTTGGGGTTGGAATTCTTGATGGGCGCACGTATCTCTCGCGTATATGTATGTCAGCATGATAAAAAGCCTTTCGGCAAGTACGCGCGAGACATATTAATTCGCGTGCGGCGCGGTCTCCGAGTTGCTCCTCCTCCTCCTCCCTCCATTTTGCATTTATTAACATTCGATCATTTATTCATGCGAGAGAGAAAGAGTGAGAGAGAGAGAGAGAGAGCTCGCGCGGACGCATATACACGCTCACACGCATATATACGTACGTAACACACGACATTGGTACGTACGTGCATACATACCATCTACATTTTAAATAAACCGCCGAACGCGAGATCGCACGAGATGGCGCTGCTATAAAAGCCTCCCGGGTCTCTTTGTACCACGTGACACACTAGTACCGCCCATATCGTGTTCCGCCATTTCTTTTCCTTATCTTGCGTTTAACGTTATTTCGAATCTCCTGTTGTATAGTTTTCCAACTCGAATATCGCGAGTACTCCACACACACACACAAAAACACACATGAACACACACACACACGAGGTTACGATTTTTCGTTTTGTTTCTTGTTCCCAATTTTTTTATTTATTTATTTATTTATTTTCTCGTTTTATTATTATTATTATTATTATTATTATTATTATTATTATTATTATTATTATTTTCTTTCTTTCATTCTTATCTCGTTTACTCGGCTAAAGGCGTGTCGTTATTTTCGCAACACCCGGTACGCGCGGGTTTTCTTTTTCTTTCTTTTTTTATTTTTTTTTTTTTTTTTTATGAAACGTGGACCGATACGGCCCCAAGGGATTTCCGGTTTCGAAACCGGGTCGCAGCAAATTATTTCTTCCTTTTCGAATATGTATCCCAGGTATGCTGTGTGCATTCGTTTGTGTGCGCCTGCGCGTTCGTGCGTTCGCGCGTACTTACATGTGCGTGCGTGCGTGCGCGCGTGTGTGTGTGTGTGTGTTGTAGGAAGGGGTAGTAGATAGAAGGTATGAGGGATGAGGAGGAGGTTGTGGGCGAGGGTGGATGGGCGGGTGGTGTAAGTATATGCATATTGGTACGTATGCACACAGTATATATCCGTATTTTGCGCTTTCATTTTCGTCGCTTGACAGGACATGCGATTCGCCTTTTGCTTCTCTTTTACTCCGATTATTTTCTCTCTCTCTCTCTCTCTCTCTCTCTCTCTCTCTCTCTCTCTCTTTATCTATCTCTCTTTTTTTTTTATTTCTTTTTATATCTGTTCCTTCTCTGTATGTACCGTTTATGCAGATAGAAATATCATCGTATCTACGTGTACGCGTATTATTGACGAGAATATTATTTGTAGACGTTAATGGACCTCGTCGAAATTATTTTCTAATGTTTTTATTTATTTATTTATTTATTTTTTTTTTTGTTAAGCTACTCCAAGAGACAGAGAGAGAGAGAGAGAGAGAGAGAGAGAGAGAAAATTCACGATATCTGCTTACACGCGGAAAAGCTTTGCGAGTGGAGTGGGGCGGGATTGGGTTGGGGTGGGGGGGGTTCGATGGAGGGTCGGTACGAAATGGAGCGTGAAATAGTGTAAGAAGTGCACTCGATGAATCTATTTGAGGTTTTTCTTCCTTCGCAAGAAAAAGCGTCGAAGAGAGGAGGTGGAGGAGGTGGAGGAGGAGGAGGAGGAGGAGGAGGAGAAAGGAGGAGGAGACGTTCGGTGAGATTCTACGAAGTCGTCGTAAAGCGTAAAATTCTTTTTCCTTAAATCGGCCGAACTATGTTGCTCTTACCTTACCTTACACTCCCGACAAAAACGAAACTATGTGTGTGTGTGTGTGTGTGTGTGTCTGTGTGTGTCTGTATGTGTGTATGGACGATCGAAACGTACGGACGATTTAAAAAATGAAAAAAAAAAAAAAAAAAAAAAAAAAAGAAAAAAAAAAAGAAAAAAAGAAAAAGAATTGTAATATCGATTTGTCAACGTTCTTTTCTAGATCCTTATACGAAAATGTTGCGAATTTTTTTTTTATTTTCTATTTGTTTTCTTTTTTTTTTTTTTTTCTTGCTTTTATTTGCCACCACGTTAGGCGTTGAAAGGATTATTTTCAACGACGCGTTGTCCCCTCCCCCTCCCCTCCCCTGCCCCCTCCGACGCTCGCTTGATTCCCTATTTTGTTTCAATGGCGCGTAAGTATTACCGCACCACAAAGCCCATCCCTTTTTCTAGCCTATATCCCCACCACCCCTCTTTGTTCTCTACAAACTACCCTTTTCCTATTAACCTCTCTCTCTCTCTCTCTCTCTCTCTCTCTCTCTCTCTCTCTCTCTTTAACTACATCCTTCTCTCTCTTTCTCTATCTCTATCTCTATCTCTGTCTCTGTCTCTGTCTCTCTCTCTCTCTCTCTATATATATATATATATATATATATATATATATATATTTATTTCTCTCTCTCTCTCTCTCTCTCTCTCTCTCTCTCTCTTTCTCTCTGTTGTCTGGCGTTGCATGCTTTCGACTGTTCATTCGGAGTAATCCGGGTCTGACTGGACGAGAAATACACCGCCTCTTGAAAAGCGCAATGAATAACACCGTGCAGTTTCAGCTGGCTTCGCCCCGTTTAACATTCTGACCGGCCTGCTCTCTACGCTTCGGGGTCTATGACACTAATGAAAAAAAAAAAGAGAGAGAGCGAGAGAGAGAGAGAGAGATGAAATGATAGAAGGAAAAGGAAAGAGAAAATAAAAGAGGGAGAGAGAGAGAGAGAGAGAGAGAGAGAGAGAGAGAGAATGTCCGTCGGTTTTGGCCAGCTGCGGTACCGCAACGTTGTATTGTAATGTATTGTAATTAAAACGGGTTCGTTGGTATATGTGTAACTGGTATAGCACGGCGTCGAAACGAAACGAAACGAAACGAAAGACCAACGACTGAAAAATATGAATCCGATTTGAACTCGCAAGCCTGAAAAACAAACGGTATTCCTGTCTCTGGAGTGGAGGACTTCGACGAAGTAACAAAGCCGCCCTACGAGTAGCTCTAATACATTTACGCAACTTGTTTGTTATTTATTATCTATCTTTTTCTTTTCTTTTTTTACGACGCAATATATATATATATATATATATATATATATAAATATATATTTATGTTCGGTGGTCGGTTTAATATTTATTTATAATATATATGTCTTTTATGTTTCGTTTATGCGTGAGGTATTTTTTTTTCCTTTGCCTCAATTAATTCAATTTAATTTTATTTCATTTCATTTTTATCCATCCACTTTTATCGTATTTGCATATCTCTAACTTTCTGTTTCCCCTTTTCGATTTTCTTTTTACAACGGTATATTATTTACTCGTTTACATTGATGTTAAATGATTGTTAATTATTTGACATATAGTTAAATTAATCAACATAACAATAACAATAATAATAATAATAATAATAATAATAATATCACTTTACTTTTATTTATGAAGTATTATTTATTTATTTCATTACAACACTATCAAATGATATTATTATGTGATAATTAAAAATCTTATTATCCTTGACAAATTTATTAATCAGCGAATATAATTACTTGACAAAGTACATTTTTTTTTTCTTTTTCTATAACGTCAAATAATTTTTATTTCGCGAAATTTCATGCGACATTTCATCTAATTTTTCAACGACTTGTTTCAAAGAAAAAATAAAATGAAATATAATAAAAAATACATGTTCGGATATACGTATCTATTTATATATATATATATATATATATATATATATATATATATATATATATAAATATTTTTTTTCACTCTCATATACAAGTACACAATGGTATATGAAAGCTTACTTTTCATTAGCGAGAAGATCTATCCCGTTTCAAAGAGTCTCTTCCTCCTACACTTTTACCGGGATTCTACGTGGGAGGAACTCGTTATCGGTTATCGTTTTGCTGATTTTCATTTTCTTTTTGTCTTTCTCTCTTTTCTTTTCTTTTCTTTTCTTTTCTTTCTTTCTTGCTTTCTTTATTTTTCGAAAATTAATTACTCGATAGACATTACGATACGAGAGACGAAAGCGTTTTAATCACGTAACTCATTTGACGATTGTTAAACTTGCGGTAGACAAAGGTTAATGGAAATTGATGTGTGTCTATATATATATATATATATATATATATATATATATATATATATATATATATATATATATGTATGTATGTATGTATGTATGTATGTATATATGATTTGAATTTGAAATGAAAAAAAAAAAAATCATTGATTTGAATCATTGAACAAATTGCGCGTGTATATATATATATATATTTCTATTTATTTATAATTATTATTAGTTTTACTTGTCCAAATAAATAACAAATATATATAAATAAATTCTGAGAATATAATTTTGTCAAGAAGAAATCTGTCGTCGTTTCAATGTTCAATCTTGAATGTTAACATTAAATTTGTATCGTTACGGACTTTCAAAAAAAAAAAAAGAAAAAAGAAATACAGAAATTCGTAACGATGGACAATAACCATGCAATTTTTACGATGCATCAAAATGCATACGAGCTTGTTAAATTTATATACATATATACATATACATATATATATATATATTTGTTTGAATTTCATCGATTTTTCACAAAAAAGTACATTTGTAATTCGATGTGCCGTGTCACATTATATAATTATTATATCACGTTAAAAGAGTGGAGGGGGTCGGCCAGAGGGTGACCACATTTATAACGAATAAATATCGATGCAAATATCGATCGATTATTTTTGTTTATGTTTCACGAGAGAAAGAGAGAGAGAGAGAGAGAGAGAGAAAATAATCGAAATTCGATGAGTGTAGAGTTACAATAGTTAATTGAGAAACTATCTCGTTAAATTAATTATTAATATAACCTTTATATATATAAAATTTATATATATAATAAATATATATGTGTATGGGGATGGACGGTTCTTAGTTCGTTTAATAATATTCATGAAAGTCTTATTTGGGTTCGCGCATGGGTAATTCCAATGGTAAATTTTTATCGTGGCGATCGTTTAATATAGAACGATATACATAATTTTATTTGAAAATATAGATTGTTCGGTCCGCGTGCCGGCACATAATTCGTTCCGATAAATAACTTCGTTCGTTTAACGTTATTTAAACTTTGGTCGGAAAGTTACAGCTCGGTTATTGCTTATGGAAAGAAAGTAGTAGAAGAAAATGAAGAAGATGGGGAAAAGGTAAAGAAAAAAAGAAAAAAAAAATGCAAAAATAAAAAGAAAAGAAAAAAAAGAAATATTAAACGACAAGAGAGAGAGAGAGAGAGAGAGTGAGTGGCGAGGTGTAATATATCCGAGAACTTTTCGAGTATCATTTTCATGTGACGCGAAATTCGAAAGGGGTTGGAAAGATGCGAGAGGTAAGAAATTAAGAGGGTAAATAGAAGAGAGGGGAAACGAAAAATCATGAAGAGGCTGAAAGGATATCTGTCCTTTTTTTTTTTTTACTTTTATTTTTTTTCTCATTATTATTTTTATTTTTATTTTATTTTTAACAGATCACCATCCGGAATACTTACGAACATATTCGCTCGATAAACGTGTTCGCGCGTATCACTTCGAGATAATATTTTAATGGGATTGGAAATAATAACTGCATTTGTTTCGATATTTGGGAAGGGTTGGTGGGGGTTTAGGGGTTTAGGGGTGAGTGTGGCATTATCGGTGTATGTTTTATTTAAAAAACAAAACAATAATAATAATTATTATTATTATAGATCGTACGATGTATTGTCATCCTATTTTTCAATTTTATTATTTTTTTTTTTTCTTTTTATTAATTCGAGTCCATTCACGCCACGTTCACAGTGTCCCTTTATTCCATTCATTTATCGGCATACATTGTATCGAAAATAAAATGAACGAACGAACGAACGAACGAACAAACAAACAAACGAACAATACAAAATCGTGTACGGCTCATTTAACTATTCCTCTTTTTCCCACGTTTTCTCCTTTCATCCGAATTACATTTACGCTACCATTTACGAGATATCCCTTTTTATATTCAAAAAAAAAAAAAGAAGGAAGGGTAGGAGAGACGGAGGGAGGGAGGGAGGGGAGGGAGGGAGCAAGCTGAGTGCAAAGGATTAAATAATAATCGGTCGTGCTCGTTCGTTCGATACGACGACGTGAATCGATTCTATATAACGAGTTCGATAATGAATAAAGGAAGGGGGGACTGGGGGAGGGAAAGGAAGAATAATAATAATTAAAAAAAAAAAAAAAGAGAAAGAAAAAGGAAAAGGAAAAGGTAAAAGAAAGAACAAGAAGAAGAAGGAAAAAATTCAGAGAGAGAGAGAGAGAGAGAAAGCTTTGGAATCAATTAAATCGGATTATTTAATCGATATTGTGAACAAAGATAGGGATAGGTAGAGAAACACTGAGACAGAGAGAGAGAGAGAGAGAAAGTTATTCATTAAGAGTAATTATAAAAATGCAGGAATTTTTTTTGGAGAAAGAATAAGAAGAAGAAGAATAAAAGAATTACATCCTACTAGGCGGGGTTTACTTTCTTCTTTTCTTTCATCGAGAAAATCGAAAGGGTTTCGTTTGTTTAAACGAACGACATTATGTATCGTACATAATGTACGTAACACGTAGCCATTTTGTATTCTCTAACTGCCACTGACTACTATTACTATTACTACTATTACTACTATTGCTACTATTACTACTATTACTACCTCTTTGTAAATAATCTGATGGACATTGATATCACGAGAAGAAGATAAGTATAATATCAAAGCAATCATCTACGCAATCTACATAATCTTACGTGCACGTTGCACTTTGCACGTATGCAAACGTACACGTGCACGTGCACGTTGCACTTGGTACATATGCACCATGCACCGGCGGCTCCACTTACACGAAATAATGGGCGTAGGTATATAAGAATTAAATTATGATACCATCCCGTGAAATTCTTCATCCCTCGATGACCCACCCCCACCCCCACCCGTATCGATCCTGTTTATTTTCTCCCCCCCCCTCTACGATCGATCCACCCCAACTCGAGTTTCCTCCTCCTTTGTAATGGTAGGGGTGGTGAGTCAAGGATACATTTCGTTTAGAGGGGTTCATTTCGTTGCCGTTATATATCCACCACCCCCCACCCACCCACCCACCCACCCCATCCAAACGTAATTTTATTACTCGTATAAAATAATTAATTTTATTACTCGCTGCTATTTCTTCCGTTTCGCAGTTACTTTTATCCTTCACCCTCGCAACCCCGTTTCTTTTCCTTTTTCTCTTGTTTCCTTTTTCGGGGAGAGGGAGGAGGTAAGAGAACAAAGAGGAATAAAAAATATTATTATTATTATTATTATTATTATTATTGTTGTTGTTGTTGTTTTATTATTATTATTGGTTTTATTATTATTTTTATTCTTGTTATTATTACTATTTTTATTCTTATTCTTATTATTATTCTTATTATTATTCTTATTATTATTATTTTTTTTAATTGTTGTTATTATTATTATTATTATTATTATTATTATTATTATTATTATACACGAAATATTTTCAGCTTTTGTCGTCGACGATTAAAAAACGTCAGCGGTGTAGGAAAGAATCGTCCGAGTGAGAAGTACATTTGTTGGGAGGGGTGGTAGGGGGGTTGGGGGTTGGGGGGCAAACGTTTTGTTCTTCGCTTTGATGGAGTCAAACGATGTATAGTTGGGAGAGGGGAAAAAGGAAAATAAAGTATCATTTATTCTCTTCCTTCTCTCTCTCTCTCTCTCTCTCTCTCTCTCTCTCTCTCTCTCTCTCTCTCTCTCTCTCTCTCGCTCTCTCTCGCTCCCTCCCTCAATCTCAATCTCAATCTCATTCAAGTTCACGTTCTCGTTCGTACACCTTTGTCGAGTAATTTATCAAAGAATTCTAACGATGTAACTCGACAAAACCACCCTACAATTTGTTCCGACAAAGAGAAAGAGGAAGAGAGAGGGGAGGGGTGGGATGGGGTGGGTGGAAGGAAAGGAACGAAACGGAACGGAACGGAATAGAACGGAACGGAACGGAACGGAACGAAACGAAATAAAATACGGGCAAACAAAAAGGTTTCTTGACATAGAAAGGGAAGGTGAAGGTGAAAGAAAAGAAAAGAAAAGAAAAGAAAAGAAAAGAAAAGAAAAAAATAAAGTAAGTAATGGACGCGAATCATTGGGCTTTCCTAGCACCAGCAATCGCGATAGTAGTGGTACTAGTAGTACCACCAAACTACTAGTACTACTAGTAGTAGTAGAATCAACGAATCAAAGAACTACTACTACTACTACTACTACTACTACTTCTAGTAGTACTACTAGTACTACTACTATCAGTAGTAGTAGAGTAAGGAGTACCGAGTACCAGCATCACCATTAACCGACTACCAGCATCACCAGTAACCCAGCACCAGCACCAGTACCAGAAATACCAGGAGCTATTCGAGTTTAGCCCTTTTTTCCAA
>OU427002.1:1874549-1877049 GCA_911387935.1 Dolichovespula saxonica
TTTTTTTTTCTTTGTAATTATCATCATCATCATCATCGTTATTATTATTATTATTATTATTATTATTATTATTAGTATTATTATTATTATTACTATTTGGTTTTCCTTTTTTTTTTTTTTTAATGGAAATGAGCAGCCACCACCATCGCTGCTCGTAAATTTACTGTTGCGATTGAAAAACGAAGAGTGAAAATTTACACGTTTATATTATTATAAATCGGTGATTATAAGTCGCGATCGAAAATGATTAATAATTTTGTTATTCTTCGAATCATTGATATTTTTTTTTTATTAGTTTTCTATCTTTTCATTTTTTATTTTTTTGTTTGTTTCATCCTCCGAGAAGATATGAATTTTTTTCTTTATTGACGTGACAAATTTTGAAAATTATTAGCAAATTCCAATGCAAATCCTGTATATTCTCATTTCTTTTTTTCTTTCTCGTTGGGTTTTGTTCTTTTTTTTTTTTTTTTTTTTTTTTGCAACACAGATATTATCTGAACGATTTAAATGGAAATTAAGTCGATTGGTTCAAAACAAAACGAAAAAGGAATTATTCGAATTATTTGTTTTGTAAATATTACAGATGTACTTATAGATTTTCTATTAGCTTTAATCTTTTGATCAATGAAATCCTCAATCTTTTAATAAGTGTCCGAAGTAAACAATGAATTGGATACTAAATGTATATGGAAGCAAACGCGCGCCCACATATTTGTACATACGCCCACCCACGTATTTGTACACACACACACACACACACACACACACACACACACACACCTTTATATATGTCGTCCGTTTTGATATGAAAGGCCATTGTTCCGGTGACCTGGAAGAACTCGATCTCGATGACGCAATTCACACGAAATTGGCTTCGATCGAGTAGAAGTAGACCTCCGGGGACAAGTAAAAACGTCCTTGGAATATCATCATCATCATAACCCCTTCTCTCTCTCTCTCTCTCTCTCTCTCTCTCTCTCTCTCTCTCTCTCTCTCTCTCTCTCTCTCTCTCTCTCTCTCTCTTCCCTCAAAACGTAATGTTGACGGCACTGTTCGTTGTTTTTGAAGCGTTCGACGTGTCAACTCTAGAAATAGAAACGAACGTTACTTGCGTATGAACGTTCCATACAGAAATTTTGTTTTTCCTTTTTCCTTTATCCTTTTCTTTTATTTTTTTTTTTATTTTATTTTTTTTCTTTATCTTTTTTTTTTTTTTTTTTTTTTTTTTTTTTTTGGAAATGTATCCGTGTCTCTTGGATGTACCAAAGTGATTCCCAAAGTCAAAGGTCTCTGAGCCATTCTAAAAAGTCGATCGCTCTTTTTCCGTGTAAATGTTTCGTTTCGTTTCATTTCGTTTCTTTTCTCTTTTTTTTTTTTTTTTTTTTTTGGAGATCGTAAAAATGCAAACTCTGCTCGTAAAATTGAAAAACCAATCGCATGAGCAAAATGTTGTAAAATCGATCTTTATTTTTCACCGAAGTGTACCTTTTGTTCATCCTCTTATATATTTGTTTTTTGTAATTTCTTTTTTACTTTTTTTCTAATTCTTTATATAATACATATATGTATAGGGTGTCCCATAAGTTTCTTCCTCTTTTTTCACAGTCAATCATAGCCTGGCGCGGAAGAAACTTAGGGGGCACCCTATATATACATATATATATATATATATATATATATATTTATCAGAGAGAATAATCATGTATGCAGAAAAAATATTCGGAAGTATTCTAACCGAATCGATGAGATAATAATTTCTTCGCGAGATATTTCGTATAAAAGAGATGGAAAGAAAAAGAAATAAAAAAGAAAAAAAAAGCAATAAAAATAAAAGAAAGAAGGAAAACGAATGACGTTGATTTCGAAGGTAACGTTATATTTCGTTAATATAAATAAATCAACAATAAATCAGAAATAAATCGCGTCGAATATATTAATCGATATTTCTATGAAGATCAATTATCGATGTATCATGGACGATTGGCCGAGACAATTTTGACGTTAACGTGACGTCATAAAAATAAGAGACGATTCACTACGGTCACACCGGGTATACATGACCTTAGACAAATCTCAGCTAATCTCGGTAATTGACATATATTGAGTTCATCGAGCGTGTTATACGGTGTCGTACGTCATGCGTGAATCGCTCTATCTGGGGGGTCGGAGTAAATAAGTTATAATAAGTATAATAATAATAATAATAATAATAATAATAATAACAATGAAACGAGAGGATGATCCATTGATCCCCGTTGATAAACGTTTTTGCCACTCGTCCGAGGAGAGTTGTGCATCGCGTGCGCGATACTAAAAATAACTTGCGAGTATGTATTCGTTGAAATGACAATTAATCAATTAATTTTATTTCGTTGTATCGTCGTCGAATCAATTGATTCAATCGTATCGTATTATTATGACTCGTTGTATCGTTACGGACGGTGATAACTTTACAAAATTTATTTTGTATGTAAAGATATAAGAGAGAGAGAGAGAG
>OU427002.1:1879549-1882049 GCA_911387935.1 Dolichovespula saxonica
GTTTATTCGGGCTAATTAATATCGATTGATGATAATTGCAATCATATGTTAAATAATAAATCAGGTGACGTTTATAAATATATATATATATATATATATATATATATATATATATATATATATATATGTATACACAGATCGTAAACGTCTTTTCACTTTCTTATCGTAACGGCAATATTGTTTAGCAAATAATAAAGTCTTTTTATAGAACACATATTATGCAATACCGTCTGAGGAAGTTTTGGTATTCTAATGTTACTCGTATTATCACATAATTAACAATTCTATAATTGTCATTGTATGAGAATCATTTTTAATCGATGAATTCAGAACACGATTTCTTTTTCCTCTTCTTCTTTCGAACGTCAAATTCGAGAAAGAAAATACACACGCACGCACACACGTATATTCATAAAATTTGTTATAACATTAAAAATCATACAAGAATCGTGAACGAATAGGAGATATGTTAAAGGGTGGGACAAATAGTTGCATTTTATTTTCTTTTTCTTTTTCTTTTCTTTTCTTTTCTTTCTGTTTAGATATCAAAAAATTTAATTACAATACCTTTGTAATTAAATTTAAAAATTCAGGCTGGGATTTTCCTTGTCGGAGATTTAAAGCTAATAATAATATGTCCGGTAGAGTACTTTCCGTACACCCTGTAGAACGAAATTATGATTCACCGTGCAAAATCAAAGTCCAACGCGTTTAAAACGTGCCTTTCTCTTTTAACGCGATCGATAGACCGATCGATCGATCAGCTGATCCCGCTCTCTATGTATATGTCATTCAACCTATGACAACGGTGTATATACTCACCTAGGACTCGTATTTATTCGAAAATTTCAATAGAAATTTCTATGATATCTCGACGGTGTTGGTGTGATACGTGTTGTACGTATCGTGATTTTTTTTTCCTTGAAACGAATACGTAAATAAATAAATAAATAAATAAATAAATATTCTATGATACCTCGATATCATTGTATATATCAGTCAAACCATATATGGTTTTTTTCCTTGAAACGAATACATAAATAAATAAATAAATTTATATTATGTAACTATACGTGGCATTTATGGATGCAATCGAATAAGCGCATATAGAAATTAATAGGAAGAGAAAAGGTTGAAAAGAAAGAGAGAAAAAGGAAAGACACGAGCGAATGGCCTGACGAATATTTTTTAATAATAAAAAAAAAAAAAAAAAAAAATTATTCTTATCTTTAACGAAAACAAAAATTAATTTTCGAACGAAAAATCATTAGACGTTATTTTTGGCAAATCGAATTAGCTCCTTATGAAATTAATGTTATCGATTAAAAAAAAAATAAAAAGAACGTTTTTTTTTTTTACTCGTACGCGAATAATTATTTATCTAACGTCGAACAGAATAAAGTATAGAAACTCGTAGGAAATAAATTAATGCGAGGGATGAAGAAAGGGTTTTAACGAAAGAATGAATTGTCAATAATTTTATAACATAATTTATAATATTCTCATACGTTGAATATAATCGGCCAATGAAGTTCGAATGAAAAATTAATCGATGATAATGCGTATTATCGATCGCTCCTTGTTGTCATCCGATAGATCCAAACAGATAAACTGATAAACATAGTGAGTTACCTTATATTATACTTGTGTCAAGGTAATGTTCCATGATATTTATTTATTTTATTTTATTTTATTTTATTTTATTTTATTTCTTTCCTTTTTTTGTTTCTTTTTTTTTGTTGTTTCTTCCTTCTTTCCTCTTCTCGTATTTATTTTTTTCACTACTCGTTATAAAACACTCGACGATGATCTTTCACAACAACGATAAACACGTATTATCATTATCATTCGATTTAATTATTATTGTCGTTATTATTATTATTATTGTTGTTGTTGTTGTTGCTGTTGCTTAACAGGCGTTTTATAGATATTAATTATATAATAGATATCTATTATATACGCACATAATAGATAAACGTTGAATGTTTATTTATTTATTTATATATATATATATTTTTTTTTTTATTTCATATCAACAAGGATTAACAAACTCGTTCTCGGTTGCGAATTGACGCGCGAATAAAATAAAAGAGGTGGAAGGGGAGGAGGAAGAACAAAGGAAGGACGGAGAAAAAGAACGTGCGTGTAAACAATTCGAAAGGAAAAAAAGAAAAAAACGAGAAAGAAAAATAAAGGAAGAGAAAGAAAGAGAAAAAAGTCACGTTGTTTTCGTGTTCGAATCCGTTAACGGTCTGGAGTTTTTAAGTTAGGCCGCGGTAGTTGTGTCTACTATGGTGTGCGTGTATGTGTGCGTGTGTGTATATATATATATATAATATATTTATAAATATATATATATAATCCAGCACCACATAACACGTGCTTCGAAATAAAACGATGGTCTTCTTCTTCTCCTTGGACACACAAAGCTTCTTACATATGTTTGTGCGTAAACGCATATAATCACCTGTATACGTGTGTATATATATGTGTGTGTGTG